>PVIR01001434.1:0-123863 GCA_004026965.1 Petromus typicus | reverse complement strand
GCGTTCTGCCCAAGAAGGTGCAAAAATTATCCTCAGAGGAAATGTAAGATCCCAGAGAAAACACCTTCAGAAAAGTCGACTCCTTATGCATGATCATTTCCAGAAACTGGCTAGTTCTACAAGTTTTCCTCATGCCTCTGCATGGCTGGTCAAACTTAAGACCTTCATATGGGTTAAATATGGACCTATATCTAAGGATTGCACATCCAAATACGGGTTTCATTATGAGATACTGAAACTACCATTACCTCTCACATACCAGAAGACAAAAGAACCTGAACTACAATAATATCCTTCATTAAAAGGAATGTTCTAAGAGTAAGAGAATGCATTGAAATTAAAAATATGGAAGTTGGAACAAAAGTTCCAGAAAGACTTGGAAGATACACACTATCTTCTAGAGAGTAGAAAAAGACAAAAAGACAACTATGAGGTAAAATGAGGAGATCAGAGGTTGTGTTTAGAAGTTTAACATCTTTCTTGAGTTCTAGGACAAGAGAATAGAGGAAAGGAGAGGTATTTTAAAATAAATCATACATTAAAATTTCCTAGAACTGACAGACACAAAATTTCCAGCTGGAGTATTCCCAGAAGAACCTAATTTAGTGAAAAATGTGGGTAAAAATGGCAGAAGGATAAAAAAAGAGTTACAAAGCTTCAATAATTAAGATTATATCAAATTTTTCTGTAGTAATGCTGCATATTATATAATAATAGAGCAGTATATCTAAAAATGTGTGGAAAAATAATTTCAGTAAATACAGGCCTCTAAAGTGATGGCGGTAGAGCGCATACAAAATAGTTAAATGTGCATTCACATTTACACAAGGGTATGAAGAATGCCGTCCACATGGGTTCTTACATTTTTAAAGTCAGCTTCATTGGGGTATAATTTATAAATAATAAATTCACTAATTTCTATAGTCCAACTCTACTATTTGATGGTTTTAGACCAGTGGTTACAACTTCCAGAATGCATACAACAAAAACCGGAGACGTTTTGGCCATCACCACGGGTGTATGGTAGATGACATCCTTGAATTGAGGCCTAAGCTGCCGCCGCACACCCTACCCTGCACAGAATGTATCCCGCCATAAAGAACTGTCCTGCCCAGGATGCTGGCAGTGCCAAGCGGAAAATTCCTGATTTTGAAAAGATACCGCCTTGTATGAGCCACTGCAGTCATGCATAACATGGAACGGTATGACTCTCTGAAAAGGTTTCACGGGCTCCTGTCTGAGAGGTCCAGCTCCCTCTTTCTTCACTTCCTGGGTCCTGGAAACTGCTGATGTGCTCTCCACTGTGGCAGCTTTGCCTTCCCTGGACTCCCTGTGCTCAGAGTCGTGTAGTATATAGTTTTCTGTGTCTGGCTTCTTGGTTTCATCTTGTTTTCAAGGTCCATCCACGTTGATGCATATATGTATAATTCATTCCTTGTTTACTGCTTGGTAGGATTTTACTGCATGACTGCATCATAGCTTGTTCATTTACTCACCTGTTGAAAGAAATTCAGGTAGTGGTTTGAGGGAATTAAGGACAGGGCTGCTGTGAATGTTCGAGAGTATGACTTTATGTGAGCACATGTTTTAATTTCCTTTGGGTAAATGTGTAGGAGCAGAATTACTAGGTCATAGAGTAACTATGTCTAATGTTACAAGAAACTGCCAAGTGTTCTGTGATATAACTGCATCACCCAAAATATAGGGAGTGCTAGTTTTTTGCCAGCACTTGGTCTTGTCACTTTAAAGAATTTTAGCCAGTGTATCAAGTTCATTTTGTGTTGCTATAACAAGATGCTTGATACTGGGTAATGTATACAGAAAAGAAGTTTAGTTGGTTCATGATTCTGGTTTTGGCAAAGTCCAAACGGCATGGTGTAGTGTCCTGGTGAGGGCCCCCTGGTTGGGGCACAATATGGCAGATAAGTGGAAAGGGAAGCAGCCTCAGACAGAAGGCACCAAGAGCATGAGGGGGCTTCTTTTCATTACAACCAGCTCTGGAAAGAACTCACCCCACTCCCTTTGGAAGGCAATACTTCCCGAATAAAAGCCTCTCTCAAGGCTCCACCTGGTAAAGGTACCAGCAGCTCAAGATCCCACCCTGAGACCAGAGCTCCCAGCAGAGGGAAACCCTTGTGACAAATTCCAGCATGGCAGAAGATGAAGCCAGGGAGTGTGATGTTACCTTGCATCTTCAATTTACATTTCGGTGATGAAGAATTTGTTGACTGTCTTTTTATGAACTTTTAAACTTTTGCAGACTTTTTTTGTAGTGTCTGTTTATATCTTACCCTCATTAAAATGAGATTGCTTAAGTTTAATTACTGAATTGTAAGAATTTTACATATAGTCTGGCTCTTTTTTTTTTTTTTTAGGACTGATTTACATCTTTATTTTCTCATACCAGAGAAAAGATGTGATGTGTACCTATCTGTGACCTATTTATTTCACTTATGAGGATATCCTCAAGGTATCTGGCTCTTTATTTTTTTTCTTCAGATGTACATATTGCAGATATTTTCTCCCAGTTCATGCTTTGCCTTCTTCTCTCTTTTATTTTATTTTATTTATTTATTTATTTTTTTTTTGAGACAGGGTCGCTTTTGCAGTTCAGGCTGGCCCTGAGCTCAGCCTTGAACTCACAGCAGTCCTCTTGCCTCTGCCTCCTGAGTGCTGGGATTACAGGTGTAGCCACCATGCCCAGCACTGTGGTATGTGGTGCTGATTACTCATGGGTGTGAGTCACCACGCCCGGCATTGTTGTATGTGGTTACTGGGGATAGAACCTGGGCTCTTGCACTTGCAAGGCAGGTGCTAGAACTACTGAGCTAAATCCCTGGCCCTTGCCTTATTTTCTTAACATAATCTTCAGAAAGGCAGTGGCATTACTTTTGATAAAATTCCATATATTACTATTTGCTTTGATGGTTACTGTTTGCTATATTCTACACTGAGGTCTTTCCTGCCTTAAGATTACATGTATTTTCTCTTAGAAGCTTTATCTTTTATGTAGTCCAATTTGGATTATTGGGAAGTAGATGATGGAAGGGAATTTATGAGAATTCATAAAATCAGTAATTCACTAACTTCATTAATGAGTGAATTTCAGCATTAACATATATTAAAATAAGAGTAAATATTGGAAAAGCTAAAGGCAGTAAAAATAAAGGTGTTCAAGAGGTGAAACTGGGGGGCTGCAGGGGAACAATGTCTTTCATTATAATTGTTCTGTGCTGATGATTTTACTTTTGAGGAATGTGTGTGTTACACTGGTAAAATAATCATCAGTTTAGTATATCAATATTGGAACAAGAAAAGGCTCAGTTCAGAAACAAGTTTGGAGAAGCCACTTCCCTTTCGATGGTGTCCTGAGTAAGAGAAAACAGACAGTGAACTGAGGACGGTGTCCAAGGCCAGGAGGGTGCAGACTTGTCTCCAGGGATGTACGCTTGACTCTGAATATTGCTAAAACGTGTCTTTTATTTTCACATAGTTAAACAATTTTTTGAATTTGTTCTTATTCTGATGGAATCATTATAAAATGAAATTATAAGGCCCATTTCCCTAAAAATTCATTGTAACAGGAATTAGCGACATGAGTTAGGATTCTATTTGGCATTAGGGACAGCAGTCCCCAAATGAAGTTGAGACACCCCAAATGGAGTTTGCCAAGTCACAGCCCTCCAGAGTTCTTAACAGAACATCTGCTAAATGTCCCTTGGCTTCCTGGAACTTCCAGAGGGCACGATCAGGCCGGCTATGGCTCCTGGATGGCCCTGCATAGGCACTGAGTGAACGTTACATCGATTGGACCCTAATAAATACGTGATCTGCTATAGGATAGAGACTGTATTGCTTACACAAGGGCCTGAGCTCCATCTTAAATTTGTTTAAAACCTCAGCTCAAAGAGTCCTGTAGGATTCCTGCTTAGAGCCCTGACTGGCCAGCTGGAGCTTTATTTCTTTGCCTTTATATCTTTTACATTTTTATCTTTATATCCTCTAAATAAATTTGTTTGTACCATACCTTTTCCATTCAAAGTTTCATGCTTATCCCCATAGGACATGACCCCATGCTCTGGTAACATTAAGGTAACTGCGTGAATACATCTTTAACATATAGATAGCTATAGTTTATAAGGAGAATTTCCATATACATTCATATATCATCCTCTCTTTAGTTAGACCTGCAAGCTGAGTATTTTTATAGACAGTATCTTCACTTTGTGGCTGTGTTTCAGTTAAAAGATGTCAAAGTCATGTTGGTAATACCTGCCTTGGGTTGGGAGCAGATTCTAGCTCATTATTTCCACTCATAACGCCATCACATACATTGTCAAATCACAAAACTATTTTAAACACGTCCACTTGTTTATCTGCGTGTTTTCATAACTATAACCCAATTACTTGAATGATGGGTAAAAGAATGGGACATATGTTGACTCTGCTTTGGATAATTTGAATATAGACTATGCTGACTGTCAATTATAGACTGTCAATTCTATATGACCTTTGGAGAATTAATTCATTCGTTTTAGCCTCTTTTTCTGTACCTGAAATAGGATGTTAATATTTCACTACAGTGTTTTCCTTAAGAGTTAACAGATGAAAAATGTTTATAACAGTATGTTCTGAGAAGTTAGTATGAACTTAATTGCTTAATATACAACCATTTTGTTAGCTATATAAGTGAGTGTGAGATTAATAGAATTTGTGTTTGCTTTTTACCCCTTGTGTATAAAAGAATGGAAATATTGGTCTTTTTTCTTTGTTGGCACTGAGAATTGAACTCAGGGTAGAGAATAGCAATCTTGATCTACTGTCAAAATGATAGTGAGTTTCTAGTGAAATGCTTAAAAAATGAAGATTGCATACTGAAACACTAATGCAAAAATTACTTTAAAAAAATACTGGGCTGGGGATTTAGCTCAGTAGTTCCAGCGCCTACCTTGCAAGTGCAAGGGCCTGGGTTCAGTTCCTGGGAACCACATACAACAATGCTGGGCATGGTGACTCACACCCAACAGCAATCAGAACCACATACCACAGTGCTGGGCATGGTGGCTCATGCGTCTAATCCCAGCACCTGGGAGGCAGAGGCAGGAGGATTGCTGAGTTCAAGGCTGAGCTCAGGGCCAGCAAAATCGAACGGAAAAAATCGAAAAAACTGAACTGCAAAATCGAGACCCTGTCTCAGAAAAAAAAAAAAAAAAGTTAATTTACTACTAGGGGTTAGAAACTTAACTTAGTGGTGCTATGCTGAGTGCCTTCCAAGCACAACATTGTGGGTTTGATTCTCAGTACGGCAACAACAACAGAATGTACAAAAAAGTTAATTTACTTCTGAAGATTACCTTCCTAGTAGAGTGAATCACTCAAATCACACTACAAATGTAGATGTCTTGCTTTTGTTACCAACTATAGAAACGATCCTGAAAATATAGCCCTTCATCTTGCTTTGGTATCATGGTACTGTGCAGAGAGAAATATGGACTAACAGGTACTGGACAGTTAACAGTGATCATGGCGGGAAAGGCATCGACATGTTTTACTCATTGTTTTTCGTGTTTAGTTTTAAAAAAGGATCTGATACTATTTTTATTATGTGAATAAAAGAAGTAAGTTTTAAAAATAACTACATGAAAAACAAGCCTTCCTGAGATCACAGCCTTACGAAGAAGAGTTTGCCGAGCCCTGCTCTGTAGCGGCTACCAGTGACGATTTCTCGCCAAACTAACGAGCCTCTCAGGCAGGCAGGTTTCAGCTCCTCAGCTGTTAACACCTGCGCACCACTAGCTCTGTGGGATTTGCATCCAATTTCCGCAGGGCAGGGCACCTATGGATCACATCTCAAGCTTACAGAAATCTGTTCACCTTATCAAAGTGACTTTGTCGTTGATGTTCCCGGCCATGGCATGGCCTGCCCTAGACACTGGCTGGCTGTCAAGGCCACTTTCATTAAATACACTCGCACACAGGATTGCCCAGGGATTCTGAGTTTTCCTCCTCGGTCATTTCCAAGGACCTTTCTAGAGTCTCTCCCTCCTGACCCGCCCTGAGCTCCCCTCACGTCCCTGCCTCTGCGTTTTGCCTCTGTCCCTCTCTTCCGGCTCCTCCTGACTTCCTGGAGCTCGAGGGGGCGGGGAGAGGATCTGGCAACCTGGCTTCTCTCTGCGGAGGGCTCTGATGATTGCTGTCTGGCAGCTGCCAGAGAGGCTGCAGTTGCAAATGCTCTCAGAGCTCATCTCGCTCACAAGTGGCGTCCCTATCTACCACCGAGATGCCCCCTCTGGCACAACCCACACGTGTGGGTGTAAATAAAGGCCTCGAGGCCTCCACATCCTCGTGGCACAGTGTGCACTGACACGCAGAACTTGTCCTGTCCCTCAGCTCCCAGGGCTCCTTCACTGAGTGCTATCTGGGGGCAAAGCTGTCGCCATGTCACCTCCACACTGACTTCACTGACCATTGCTGGGATCCTGTTTTAACTTGACATAGCCTTTCTGTTCCTTCCAGCCTGAACACTCTCTGGACTGTGAGACTTTAGAAGTAGTGGCGCTGTGAAGACTCCCTTTTCCATGGGCCCCAGAGGAGGATGGACAAGCATGTCACAGGTCCTGCGATCATTGATGGCAGGTTCTGAGGTGTGGGCTGCACTCTGTGAGGAGGGTGGAGCCGAATCTTGCTTCCAGAGGCTTCCAGGCCAAGGTCTCAGCACAGCTCAGGACTGTGTGGGGCATTTGGGTTAGTTCAGTCACTTTGAATGTAGACTTTAGAGTGACTCCTGTCGGCAGCCTTTGTGATAGGATAGGATGTAGCTCGAGCTTTAACTTTTTTATTTTTTGAGACAAGGTCTCATGTATTCCAGGCTGGCCTTGAACTTGTGGTGATCTTCTTGCTTCCAAAGTGCTAGGATTATACATGTGCATAACTATGTTTGGCTTTAGTTTTAAAATAAAGGCCATATATAAAACACCAGCAGTAATATGAAATTAAATAGAGAAAAATTGACAGCTTTTCTTTAAGAATTCAAAGAGGACTTTACTCAACATTTTCTTTTCTTTTTTATTGAAATATTTACTGGTACATTACAACACATTATGATTGCACTCCACAATGGAAATTTGTACCTCTGGGAGTCCTAGTCAGCAGAAGTAGACAAGAAAATAAAGGGCACCCACGTTGGAAGAGAGTAAGTCAAATTGTTGCTGTTGGCAGATGACATCATCTTGTTTGTGGAAACCTTCTAAGGCTTCACAAAAACTGTTAGAATTGGTGAATGAATTCAATGAATTTGTAGGACCCAAATCAACATACAAAAGTCAGCAGATTTTTCTTTGTTTTGTACACCAAAGTGAATTATCTGAATTTCAATCATGAACACAGTCTCATTCACAATAGCCACAAAAAATAAAACAAAACAATTCTAGCAATAAATTTAACCAAAGAAGTAAAAAAATCTTTATAGTGAAAACTATAAAACACTGGGGAAAATTGGAGATGATATGTATACACACACAAAGAAAAGACATTCTATGGTCATGGGATTAAAACATTATTGTTATTATAATGTACATATTAACCCAAACATCCCACAGATTCAATGTGGTCCCTATCAAATTATCAATGACATTCTCCACAGGACTAGAAAAAAAAAATCCTAAAATTTGTAATTTAAAAAATGCCAAAATAGTCTAAGCCATTTTGAACAAAAAACACATAGCAAGAATTATACTACTACCTGTGTCAAAATATGTTACAAAACTATAGAAATCAAAATAGTGTGGTATTTCTATAAAAATACACACATAGACCAACAGAACAAAGTAGAAAACCTAGAAGAAAACTCATACATCTAAGCCAGCTGGTTTTGGACAGACATGGTAAGAACACATGGTGGTCCAGGAAGGACAGTCTTTTCAGTATGAGGTGCTAGGAAAGTTGAATATCCGCACACACACAATAATGAACCTAGTAACAAATGATGAAATTCATCAGTAACAAAAATCAGCTTAAAGTGTGAGACCTGAAATGTGAGACCTGAAAGGATAAAACTACTAGAAGAAAACATAAGTAAAATGTTTCAGAACATTGGAATGGGTAAAAACTTTTTTAAAATATAGAATCCCCAAAGGAAACTAAAATAAAGAATGGCTGCATGGGATCAAATCAAACTGAAAAGCTTCTGTTCAGAAAAGAAACTAACAGAGGTCACAGACTGTAGAGAAAACACAGTCATACAGTTAACAAACAGAGGCCCTTAGCAGTACTTTGCTTTTGTTCCTGAATTCCACACTGGGTGACAAACATGACCTTGGCATCTTCCCCATATGAAATGAACCCAGCCACCTGCCCCAGAATCGAGGAACAAATGAAGCTCATGAACCAAGGTACCACTGTGTTACCAAAGTATGTTTCTGACAAGGAGTTAATATCCAGGATATGTAAGGAACTCCAGAAAGTCAATAGCATCAGCAAGCAACAATTTTTTAAAAAACAATAGATCTGAATGGGTATTTCTCAAAAGAAGACATACATATGACTAACAAATATAAGGAAAAAACCCCACTCAATATCATTAATCATCAGAAAAAGGCAAGTCAAACCCACAGTGAGATTGGCTCACTCCAGTAAGACTGGTTATTGTCAAGAACACACACACACAAATGATAAACATTGGTAGGGATATGGAAAAAATAGAAATTTTTCAAACTATTTGTGGGAATATAAACTAGTACAATGAGTATGGGAAGGAGTGTGGAGATTCCTCACAAAACTAAAGGTAGAAATTCCATTCCACACATCTCAATCTCTCCTGGTTGGCTCCCCAAAAAACAGAAGACATTGCACTGCCATGGTGCACGAGTACCCCTTGTCCAGTAAGGCAGTGCACAGCAGCTTAGTTCTGAAAAAAGGCTAGAATCTCAAAGTCATTTTGATTTGCATTTCCCAAATGGACAGAGATGAGAATTTATTGCTGTTGTTGTACTTATTGACTACTTGGACTTTTTCTTTTGAGAAGTGTCTGTTCAGTTCATTTGCTCATTGTTTGGTTAGTCACTTTTTTTCTGTGTGTTCTTTATATATTCTAAATATTAGTCTATCAGTAAAAAAAACAATTTTTTTTAACCAACTTGTGGGCTCTTATTCTTATTTCCTTTGCAGTGCAGAAATTTTTTAAAATTTGATGTAATTTCACTTGTTAGTTCTTGATATTACTTTCTGTGTTGTTGGAATTCTATCCATGAAGTCCTTGCCTACGTCTGCAGTTTTAAGTGTTCCCCTGGTGTTATTTTTTGGTAGTTTCATATTTTCTGTTTTTATATCTAGGTCTTTGATCCATTTTGATTTGATTTTGATAGATGGCAAATGATATGAATCTAGTGTCAATCTTCTGCAAATGCATAATCAGTTTTCCCTATGCTATTTATGAGAGGCTGTTTTTCCCCCAAAGTACACTTCTGACTCTTTTGTCTAAAGTCAGATGGCTGAAGGTGCATGGGGTTGTTTCAGTGTCTTCTGTTCTATTCCACTGTCTACATGTCTGTTCTTGTGTCAGGGCTGTACTGGTTTTGTTGCTATGGTTCTTGTAGTATCACATAAAATCTGAAATTATAATACCTTCTACTTTGCTCTTTCTGCTCATCATTGCTTTGGCTGTTCTAGATCTCTTTCAATTCCATATAAATTTTAGAGCTTTTCCCACCAGTTCTTTGAAGAATATTGTTGATATTTTAATAGTTATTGCATTAAATCTACAGGTTATTTTCTGGAATATGGCTATTTAAACAATAATATATTTATATTTATTTAAAAAATTATATTTATAATATATTTCTGCCTATGTAAGAACACAGAATGTTTCCATTTTCTCAAATCCTTTTCAATTTTTTCTGTGTGCTGTAGTTTTTATTACAGAGCTCTTTTGCTTTCTTGATTAGGCTTATTCTTAGGTGTCTAATTTTTGGGGAGCTAGTGTAAATGGAATTGCTTTTCTGATTTATTTCTCAGTGGATTCATTGTTGGTGTATAGAAATACTACAATTTTTGTATGTTGATTTTATATTCTGACAGTTTTGATTTTTTATATATTAGTTAAAGTTAATTTAAAGGAAATAATCTTGAAAAAAATTTAGTAAAACACACAATGAGAGCATATATTGGTAAAACCTGTGGCAGTTCAAGCATAAAAATAATTACTGTAATAAATTATATACTACTGAGTGAAGAAAAATCTAAGTTTTTATGGATACAGATAAACGAGAGGAAATGACAAATCACAGGAAAAGAGTAACAAATGTAGTGAAATTTGACAATCACTAATGATAACCATTATAGCAATGATTTATTTAAAACACCAGTGTTTCTGAAGCAAATGGACAAGATTTTGTTGAGAAATAGGATATTCACAAAGATTCAGTTTATCTCCTCATCAACTTGTGCAGTGAACACAAAGGTACAAGATTAATTTTAATAGGGGAGAAGCTAGCAGAGACCAAGTTCTTCAACTTGTCAGTGGGAACATAAGTTTGATGGGACAAATGGACATTATGTGTTGCCTGGTGGTACACATGAGAAAGACATAGCAGCGTGTGTGTGTATTTCTTCCAAAATGTATACCCTGAGTAAGGAAGCACCACATAGGAGGTGAAGAACATTCTGTGACGGATATCAAATAATCTTTTTAAAAAGTTTTTTGAGACAGGGTCTCCCTTTGTAGTTCAGACTGGCCCTAAACTCAGTCTTGAACTCACAGCAATCCTCCTGCCTCTGCTTCCTAAGTGCTGGGATTACAGACATGAGCCACCACACCCTGCACTGTGGTATGTGGCACTGACTGCTAGTGGGTGTGAGTCACCATGCCTGGCATTGTTGTATGTGATTACTGGGGATCGAACCAGGGCCCTTATGCTTGCAAGACAGCCACCGGAACCAATGAGCTGAATCCTTGGCCCCATGATCAAGTAATCTTAAAAAAACAGGAAGCTCATTGTATACGCCAGCTTGCTGGTGTTGTAACAAAACAAGAAAAACAACTGAAAGGAGGAATGCTTTATTTTGGCCCATAGTTCCAGAGGTTTCATCCCCAAGGCAATCATTGCTTTAGGACTCGTGGGAAGGCAGAAACACCACTGTATAGAGACAGCAGTGGAGAGCTGCTCCTCTCATGGCAGCCAGGAAGTAGAGAGGAAGTGGCTGAGCAGGAGAGGAAAGGGCCGGGGCCAGACACAGTCCCCCAAGTTAGGACACCGTGCTCTACTGTCTTCATCTACATTCCATCTCCTACGTCTGTTACCCAAGAATGCCACCAAATGATGACTTAATGGACTGACCTACTGATGAAGTCAGAGCCCCCCATCACTCTAAACACCCTACCTCTCAACGCAGGGCCCCTGGGGACATCTCAGGTAGAATCTGCAACTGTCAGGAAGGTCAAGGAAGGATGGAGTGGGATGAACAAAGTGTGTGTGCCATGTTACCCGGGAACAGACCCTTTCACTGTGAGGAATATTACAGGACAACTGAATAATTTCAAAGGACTGTTTTTTTTTTTTGTTTTTTTTTTTAAAGACCATTGTCTTTAAACTGTGCGTGTGTGGGATGGTGGGTTGCACAGGAGCTCCCTATACTATTCCTGCAACGTTTCTGTGAGTTATTTATAAAAGTATTGAGTTACAGCTTGAATGAATGAACAATTATTTTTACCATTAAAGTAGCAGTACGCTAGTCAAAATTCATATTGGTAAGGTTCAGGGTAGTTAGGAAATACACGTACATACTATGTAGAGATAAATCAGGATGATTAAAACTTCTGCAACCTCAAACATTTATCATTTCTTTGTATTGGAAAACACCAAATCTCATTCTTCTAGTTATTTTGAAATATACAACAAACTGTTGTCAAATTTAGTTACCTTAGCATGGCTTAAATACCAGAACTTCTCTTGTTTAGCTTGGTACTTGCTATTCAAATTCTTCACTCATCCTTCTCTTGTAACTTATGTTCACCACTGTCCTGCTTGCTACTTCTATGAGATGGACTTTTAGTGTCCATCTATAACTGAGAACATGCGGTATTTATCTTTCGGTGTCTGACTTCTTTCCTGTACAATAATGTCTTCCAGTTGTAGCCTCATTGCCACAAGTGACAGAGTTCCATTCTGTTTAAAGGCTGAACAGTGTCCCATCGTGTACCACATTTTCTTATTAATTTGTCCACTGATGGACATCTAGACTGATTCCATGTTTTCTCTTTTGTGTATAACTTTGCTATAAATACAGTAGCACAGATGTCTCTTTGACATGTTGATTTCATTTCCTCTGGATATATACCCGGGGGCAGAATTGCTGGGTCATCTGGTAGTTTTATTTTTATTTATATTTATTTATTTATTTGATGAATGTCTATACTGCTTTCCATAATGGTTGTATTAGTTTACAATTTCACAAGCACTGTACGAATGTTCCCCTTTCCATCCTCACTAACCATTTGTTATTTTTTGTCTTTTTGATAAAAGCCATACTAATTAGGTCAAGACTTAATTTTACAGTAAAATTAGACCTTGAGTGCCGCCTTTGGAATGTCTGGAGTAGAGCTGGCCCCACCAACCCGCCAAGCGTCCATCCTCACCTTTTATGGAGGTCTCAATCCGGTGGTTCAGCCCATCTGGCTTGAACTCGTATAACAGGCAGTGCTGACATTTACTGTGCTGCTGTGGGTCCTTCCACTGTCACGTGGACACAGCCGTATCTACTCTTCGGACTCTGTGAACACCAGTGACCTGGTGGGAGGCTTGCTGGGCTGTCCAGTAGTGGTGCTACACGGGAACCATGTGGAGACGGGGTTTGTTTTATTATTAGCTAAAGTTCTAAGTGTTGTTCCCTGTCAAAGTCTAGTGGGTACATGAAGTTTGTAAACAAAGACTCACACTTGGTGACATTTACTGGGCACCAACTTTGTGCCTGGCTTTACTCATTTGACTGCCATGAGCCCTAAGCATGTGCCACATGAGCGTCCCCTCCCTGTGCACATTCAGGTGAGTGGAGCAGAATGCTAAGGGTTCTTTCACACGTGGCGAGGTGGTCCTAGGCCTCAGCTTCACTGCAGGTCTGCGTGAGAAACAGCCATGCGGTAGACATCGCCAAGGTGCTCTCTGGCTCTTATTGAATACAGTGCATTTCATTGTCTAGTGGTCTTTATAGAAACCATATGTCATAAATTCCTCTCAGAGCTAAGAAAAAGGTTGTCTTCTCTTGATGATTTCTTGTTTCCTTTTATTAGGCAGATGTCTGGGCCTAACGCCGAGGGATTCTGATTCATGCATTCTGGTAGGTTTGGATAACTGTATTTTTACTGTGCTTCCTCTCGCCGTGAATTTGAAGTGCAGCCAAGGTTAGGGACCCTAATGTTTCTCGCGTCAGCTTTTCCTGTTTGCTCTGATTGCGTGGCATCGTAGGCTAAGATCTGTGTTCACAGACAGCGTCTTTCTCCCATTTACCCCCACTTTTATGCATTCTCTCTTGTTTTTTAATTTACTTCCTTTTAATCTTTTACTTTACATCACTTATTGTAAAGTCTCTTAAGTCTGCTTTGGCATAAAAACAAATGAATAAGTGACTATCATTATGCAGCTAAGGTTTCCAACAAAATTTTCTTTAAAGCATTTCTTTATTCTATCATTCTTTCTTTTGCTTAATTCTCTTTAGTCAATTGCTTGACAACATAAACAGTGATGATTTATTTACTTTAGAAGAGCACTAGTGTATTCTAAAGGGAGACCACCTCACTCTCCAGTGTCCCGAGGCTGCACAGTTGTGTAGTGATTGATCCAAGAGAAGTTCAACCCAAAGATAATGAGATTGTCTGGAAAGGACCATCGTGAGCTGGGATACTGCATCCATGGGGAGGTTGCAAAATACAGGTTGAACTTGTTTCATATGCTGGCTTTCCGCAGATGGGTTTACACATATTTCTTTCTCAAAGTATGTCAACAGGTACAGGTCATTTTGTTTTTCTCAGCAATATGGCAGGACGAGTTGGCCTACAATCTTGAATGCTGTTTACACCCAGCTTTCCTTGCTTAACAGCAGCCCTTGTGGCATAAAAATGAGGCACTTGCAAAGGTCGCTGAAAGATGACAAATTAGCAGGTCCAGACAAATGCACAGCTCATGTGAGGACTGAGGACTGACAGGGTCCTCTGAAAGGGTGGCTTCAGCCTGCACAGGGTCCAGATTAGGACAGCAATGCATATGTGACCCACCACAGGCATTTGTGTAGTCCTATCCTCTAGGTAGAAAAAAGAACTTTCACAAACTCATTTAATATGAAAAATCATTCAGTACCACTGGGTTAGGTTCAATTTGTCCAACTGATGGAGAGGTTTTTAAATTAAATTTTGAGTAAAACTGATACACCTCTACATTAGTTCCTTGGCAGTTAATCAGCAGAAGTGACCTACAGCTAAGTTCAACTAGACTTTTTCATCCCAGAGGTTGATCATAACCCAGCTACTTACTTTGGGGTCTTCTCTTTCTATTTTCCAAGGGACCAATTGTGTCATTTATTCTTTTCAAGTGCCTGTTCTGTCTAAACTTTTACACTAGCTGCTGTCACTGGCTTTTAAGAACTTGCTGTTGAATTGGGATGTTACACTCCCAGGGGAAAATGTCATTAATGGTGCAAACCAATGTAAATTAACAGCAGAGTAGGATGGTAGGTGGTGAGGTCTTGGACCTGCTTCCCCTCGAGATGAGACCCAGCTATGCTGTTGAATACTAGAGGGGTCTTGTTCTCTAGTCACAGAGACAGCGAAGTCCTAGCACCTTCCGTTCCCTCTTTCCACCCCACTTTTGCCATTGGTGAAAGAATGTCTACTTTAACTGCTTAGCGCGATTATCCCTAGTCTCCAAATCCAGCCTGTGGAAGTCCTTGAGCACATGGCTTAGCATGTGAATTTCTAACCACTTTTGAGTGGAGTGAAATATGCACTACCTTGGCTGGGGTTACACAAAGTGAATCATTTCCAAACACTCAGTACAGCTGGGTTTGTGCTGCCTCTTTAGTGTTTTTCCCTGGTAGATCTGAGAAGGGACTAACAATAATTAATTAATTAGCTATGTGAGTGCCGGGGTCTCACTGCTGGGTATGGCGGTGTCAACTGGGCAGATCAATGGGGTGACCAAGCCGAGGGGCTAGGATGAGAAATAAGTAAAGACAGGACAGTGGGACTTGGAAGGGCTCATCAGTCAATACCGAATGAACACCGCGTTTATTTAACAGCCTTCTTTTATACATTTCTTCAGTACCGTCCTTGAGCTGACTAGCTTCGTTCACATGTACAGAAAAGAAAAAAGTTAGTGAAAGAACTGGTGGGCGAGGTGCACTGACAATATTCTTAATTTAATCTGGCACGAGGGTGTGTAAAGGTTCTTAGTTTAATCTGGTATGAGGGTGTGTAAAAGTTCTTTAGTTTAATGTGGTATGAGGGTGTATAAACGTTCTTAGTTTGATCTGGCAAAGACAGTAATTATCCTTGAGGAAAGTAGATGATGTTGTGCTCTGATCCAGAAATCAGGCCAACTTTTTCTCTCCTGCATGGGCAGCCATGACACTGTAGGAAATGGCTCCCAACATGTGAGACAACAGTAAAGACAAGGCAATGGCAGCTAGTGATAGGAAATCAAAAATACTGTGGAGATTCTAAGGCTAGGAAATGATGTCTAGCAATCTCACTAGCCATCAAGACTTGGAGAGGGTGTTGCCAGTGGCATCTAGTTGACAGAGATCAGAGATGCCACTAAAGATCCTGCAACACATAGGCCAAAATGCTGACAGCACCAAGATTGGAGAAATTGTACTAGACGAATGCAGAAGTGATCAACTGACATCCATTTAAGAGAAAGTTGCTTGACAAACTTCATCTCAGAAGAAAGGAAAACAAAATAGTAAATTCATTTAACTTATAACATTTTAACCAGAAAATGAAGGCAGAGGAAAAGTTTGGCTCATTTTTAAAATCTGCTCCACTACCAACCACCCCTTTTATCTGCCCATTTGTTTATCTGTTCAGCGTGAAACTGACGTTTCTGACTTTCACTGTGCTGCAGCAGTGCTAAACAAATGACCTCAGGAAAGCACATCCCGAGTCCTGGCCAAGGAGCCCGTCTGTGCTTCATCTGCTTAGTGTCTCCTGGATGTGTGAGAGCCCCTGCCTTCCAGATGTGACCATGAACATCTCTCCAGGGGCTCTTTTCTCCTGGGGGCACGTAGTGAGTGAGTCTGGTCAGAGAGGGGGCAGGGTTCGTGTTAGAGTCCTCAGGAGCTGCTGGAAACTCCCTGCATCAGATTTGCACGTTGGCTAAATGGCAGCTACTAACGAATGTTAGCTATTGCTTTGCATGTTTATAATATATTTATTTTGGACCTCAGGGTTCATAAGTTACTTGAACTTTATTTTGACTATTAATGCACAGAACTTATATGTTTTACTAACACAGATGATTTGCACATTCATGTGCTAGTTTTAAAATTGAGCATAATTTTCAATTCATGAAAATCTATTCATGGCCAGGGATGTAGCTCAGTGGCACTAGACCTGCTTGGCAAGCACAAGTTCCTGTGTTCGATTCCCCACCGGAAAAAGAAAAAGAAATTCTATTCATTCATTCAAATAGGAGTTTGCTATCTGCTCCTTAGTGTAGATGTGGCACTAGGTGTGGTATCAGGAGGATTCAGTCTGGTGGGGGAGACCACTAAGTAAAAAGATAATTACTACCCTGAGGGCTTGGTGCTGTGATGAGCATTATGAGGGATCTGGGGACAGTGAGAAAAGGTCCCTTTAGCCTAAAAGGTACCTGTGGGAGAGGGGCAGGGGTGGGAGGTGTGAGCTCGGATTTGGTGACTTGAAGGGTATTTGCAGGGGTGCTTTGAAGATTTGGACTTAGGAGAGGCAGCATCTACCGTGAGAAGCCCATGTGTCTGACTGATGGAGGGGACAACAGCCAGAGGAGCAGTCTGACAGAAATTGGCAAGGAGCTTTGGGAGGGTCTGTCAGTGGTAGGATACTTGCCTAGTAGGCTTCAGTCCCTAGCACTGTACCACACACACACACACACACACACACACACACACACACACACACACGCATGCACTCACGCACGCAAACCTGTGCACACACACACACACACACACACATTGGCAAGGTAAAGTAAAAAGACAAGCTTGGGCTGGTGGGAAACATTTGCAATCCCAGTATATGAAGAACTTCGACAAATCAGTAAAGCAAAAGGGAAAAACTGATGGAAAAGTAGCCAGAGAAAATAGAAGAACTTTGTAAACAAAGGAAAAGATTGTCTTTCTTTTTAGTTATCTGCTTTGTACCCATGAGATTTGCAAAATTAAAAGGCCTGACAATGCCCAATGTTGGGAAGAACGCAGAGCAATGAGAACCCTGATATGCTGCTGATGAGAAAATAAAGTAATGGCAGCACTTTGTAAAAAAAAAATTGGCCTCAGTAAATATGAATATACTTACATGCTGCATGTTTAAGGACACTGGGAAGTATGTGGCAGTACTGTTAATAACAACAAAAACTGGGCATATCCTCAGTATGTACTGTCAGTCAAACAGACTATTTCATCTATTTACGTAATGAGGTACCAACAATGTAGTGACATTAACAAATTATGATTGAATGTGTTGGAGCTTTTGTAACATCTTGGTGGTGCACACCTGTAATTCCAGTACTAAAGCACGAGGGTCACAAGTTCATGCCCAGTTTGAGCAAGTTAGTAATTTGGTGAGAACTTATCTCAAAAAAAGAAACTGAAGAATGGGAGATGCAGCCCACCGGGAAGCCCTGGTTCCATTCCCAGGACTACATCTTGAGGTCTTGAGCCCTCGAAGCGCAGAATGTGACTCAAGACAGGGGCACTAGAGAGATGATCAGTGAAAGTGGGGTCATTAGGAAGGGCTTCGTCAAGGGAACACAGTCGCCCCCAGGGGAAGAACACGGGGAGAAGGTGGCAACTACAAGCTGAGGAGAGAAGAGGCCAAGCCAGCTGCCACCTTCATTTTGGGCTTCTGGCTTTCAGAACTGTGAGAAAATAAATTTCTGTTTTCATTGCATATGTGCCTAGTGTTTCATTTTTGAAAGACCTCAAACAATGGAACATAATGAAAGTTTTTCTCTTTGAATTCTTGTTGTTTGAACTTTTCTAGGTAACATATATGAATTTCATTCAAAAATTGGAAAAATTGCAATCTTCTGCATAAATAAAGCTATTCAGTCCGTGTTACTTTGTCACGGCAGCTGGAACAAGTCGATATAATATGCCCGCATGCATGGATGTGAAAGGATAGCGTTGGGTGAAATTACAAGTCACAGCCCGTTTAGAGTGTGACTTCATGTAGACAGCGATTGGATAGGGATTGCATAGCTTGGGAGTCCACATACATACAGAACCAGCAAGTTCCTACCTTCCTGGTCCTGTGGAATAGGGTGCTTTATACCCCTCTCCTGGATGTTGGCTGGATGTAACGAGTAACTTCTAATGGACAATGTGAAACCTAAGTGTAACTGAGGCCTAACTTCTAAGACCAGTGCACGGACAGTATGGCTTCCTCCTTGCTCTCCCGTGGGTCATGTGATCTGAGGGAGCCAAAAGCCATATTCTGAGGCCACCCAGGTGGCCTATAGAGAAGGCTGTGTTGCAAGGATCTGATGCCTTTCACCAGCAGCCAGCAGGAAATGAAGCCTCAGACCATCACCGTGTGTGTGCTCATTGTGGAGACAAGTTCCCACCCCTCCTGGCCTTTGCTCAAATCCTGACTGGAGCTTCAGGAGAACCTGGATTCAATCTGGTCATACATGTATAAACTTCTCATCACCATCTACTACCATAGGGCTGGGCTGTCTGTCTCTGCCTGTCCCGTAGGGGCCATATAAGATGATGGTTGTGCCCAAGTACTATAGAGGTAAACAATGTATTAGAATGATCTAATCACTGCTGCATAAAAAACCTCTTGATAACAGGTTGGGGGGGTAGTAGATTTTGCTTTTAAATTCTGTGCCCCAGTTTACCTCTGCACCTTCTTCCTATGGAGGGATAGCCCTCAGCTGAGTAACAAAGCTCTTGAGTGGACTTTAAGATCATGTCGTGTCCTGAGAGAATGTTGCTTTGTGGGACTTGGTCCCAACAGGGTAGAATGGATCTATCCAGACTCAACTTTGTGTCCTGGAACTTGCTCCGTATAATGAGCAAGTGAGCCCTGGCCATGAGGTGGGATGTTCTGTTGGTTGAAGTTCTCTGTCCACTGGGTAGCAGACCTTACTGGTGCTCTTTCTCCTGTCACCTGGGATCCTTTTCCAGGTTCACACACCTCTACTCCACATTGCTTTCAATCCCAAGGCCTAGCACCAATGATGTCTCTCTCACAGGGCTGCCCGGCTGCCGGAGCCAGCAGTACATGCAGTCTCCTGGAGACTGGAAATGCGCATCTTCCCTGGGGCAGGCTGTGGCTGGGAGTGAGTGGATGGATGTATGGCATCAACAGGCCCACTCCTTTGAACCCAGCTGGAACAGCTCTGAGGTGGACCTCACTCTCCAGAGCTCCTGGTGGGGCGTTGAACCATAGGCACATTGCATGGGGATTTGTTCATGCTGCTTGCTGTATTGTCAAAGGTGGCCAAATAGTGCCTCCCTTCCTACGTGCTCCTCTGTGGTACAGAACCGCAGCATGCCCATCAGGACGTGGAGCCTGTTCCCCTCCCATTGAATCTGGATGGATCTGAGCGGTTGTTTGTAACCGATGAAATGCAGCAAATCATCAAGAGAGCTCCATGCCTCACCTCTGCAAGCAGGTCAGAAAGAAGACTTGCACCTTTGGCCATGGCTTCTGAGAACTCTCATTCCCAGACTTTGCTGCCTGGAATGCTTGTTGGAACTTAAGAGCAACGACAGAAGAAGTCCAGGCCACGTGAAAAGCACATCACTCCGTGGGGAGCTTCTGCCCATCCCGGCTCAAGAGCCAAATGTGTGAAGAAGCTTTCCGACGGTTCCAGCTCTCGGCCTGAGAGCCACCCGATCCTAGTGTCTTTCAAGGTGAGGCTCAGACACAATGAGATAGAAACAAGCTGCACCTGTGGCCCCGAGCTACTTTCTGACCCACAAAGTCTGGAGACAAAATAAAAATGCTGGTTGCTTTATGCCACTGTGGTTTGCCGTGTGGCAGCAGAAACGTGGAGGACTGAGGTGCATCTTCGCTTGGCTTCTTTCTCAGCGCCGTTCTCCTTCCCATACTCCCTGCAGTGTTCTGTGGAGTGGATGGCCACAAATTCCTTTCACACTGGTTGTGATTGCTTCAGGAGCCCTTAACTGGGACACCTCTCACGTCCTCGGACTGTAAGTTGAGGGCTGCTGGAGCCTGATGGGTGAGATACTCACTGAGGAAATGTTCCTTAGTGCTGGAACACCTGCTGTGTCCTTGGCTTTAGGATCTGCAAGGGGGTCGATAGTCTGGAGGCCAGTGAGGCTGTAGGCCTCTGGCTGTGGATTTGAGAGGAAGACAGGAGCCAGGCCTGAGAAGGTTGGAGGGCAGGAAGCTGACACCTGGACAGGGCGGGGCAAAGGGAGCTAGTGCTGCTCTGAGATCAGCTCCGTGCCTGGAGAGGGAGGCTGACTGTACGTGAAGATCATGTGAGAAGAAGAACATGAAAGAGCCAGGGCCACGCACCAGAGGACGCCGAGGAGGACACAGGGCCTCGTGGGGGGTGCAGGCCTTGTTGGGTGAGGTGGCATTTCCCTGTCGCAGGCCAAGCCTTCTTCACAGTGGCTCCTGGGGAAGAGGCCTCCACCCATGGCAGCTGCTGGCTGGCTGGTCCGGCGAGGATGGCCACAGCCCAGGGCAGAGGAGCGTGGCGTAAGTATAGCCAGGGAGGCTTGGCCTGTGGGAAGCAGCTGGCAGGAGGTTGTGGGGTTTGCCCTTGAAAATGCCAGAGAAATTGGTTAGAGGGAAAAGCTTACTTAATTTTTCCAGGAAAGATGAACAAACAGAGAACAAAGAAGAAAGAGAGGGCGAGATGAGGCCACAGGCAATAGCTCTCGGGGCTGCTTTGGGCCCGCGTTTCCATCTGGGAGGGTTGCTGACTCACCGGCGCCATGCCCAGCCTCTGGGGCTCCTTGCCCTGGTGAACCACAGCCCCGGGAGACGTGCCCTGCTGGAGATGGACCAGGCCACTCCCCAGCACTGCTGAGGCAAGCAGGTCCAGAGGGAGACGCAGGAAAGCTGGATTCAACAGCTGGATTGCACAAGATCGATGGGGGTGTGAATGGTGATACAAGTGTAGGATTAAAAAAAAAAAATACACGCTCATATTCTATGCAAAAGAACAGTGAAAAGTAAATCTTCACCCTCTTCGACTCTCACACTAGCAATTGCCTGTTGTTGAAGTCACAACTGTTCCTAGTTTCTTACCTCTTACTGAGATCTACGCTATGGAAACTGACAGATATTCACTGCCAGAGCCCGTGGACTTGTGTCCCACGTGTCTGTCTGCACCACTCAACCGGTGACGGCTGGAGCCCTACATCAGCTCACAGGAGATGATCATTACATTTTTGAAGCTTTGGGAGTTAGTGGAGACCTATTATTAGAAATTAAAATTTTATGAGCTTTAAGTAAGTTATATTAAAACAAATAGTCAAAGCTTATGGCTTCTTATTGTTTTCCTGCGTCCTACCATTAGCTATGTTCTTGAGGTCGTTTGGATTTCTGAGATTACTCCACGATATCTGTTCAGTTCATGGGGAAGAGATATGATCCAATGCTGTGCTCGGTCCACTCTTCCCGGGCAGTGCTCAGAGAGGACACATTTGTGCTTCAGAGTGGTCATGATTGGAGTATTAATTCACACTTTGGAAATCAGCAAGCTTGTGAATCAGAGCCTGCTCCGTGTTTTGTCGGTTGTCTAGACCAGGAGCCTGTGAGCTTTTTCTGCGGGAAGGCTGGTCAGTGAACATCTTACGCTTCACGAGCCATCTGTCGGTCGTCCAGGTGGCACAAAGAGCGCCATGTGTACAAGTGGATGTGTACATTTGTGTACAGGATGGCAGGCCAGACTGGACTGGAGGGCAGACTGAGAAAATGATGGAGAAAATGATGAGTGCTGGGGTTAAACTTTAAAGGGTCGTATATGATTTAAACACCAGACCTCCAGAGATGTGTTTCCTGTACTAAAAAACGAGTGTCTCAGCAAAGAATCTGCTCGGGTCACTACAAACAAGGGACGCTGCCACGTAGGTGTTTGTGGTTTCCCTTTCATTCAAACAATGAACCATCCAGCAGCGTTCGTGTTTGAACCACATTCATCAAACACAAGCGTCTTCTTTGCTGATCAAGCTTGTTTGGAATCGGATTTTGTGACACATCTGCAGATGAGAGAACTATTAAAACTCGGGAATGAATTTTTAAAAGCAATAATGAGTCACACTGATGTTCTGGGTGAACGAATATGAAGAGCAATGCGTAATTTTATTATTTGCAAATTTTGTACAATACAGCTTTTATATTAGTAAAATTTACGTTATCTCTCATAGCTGTATACATACACACTTACAGAATTTTTAACTTGTGAAACATCTACCACCACGGCCCTGTGTGTATCACTGTGGAGGACTGTGCTTCAGTTCACTTCGTACATCTTGAAGAATATTTTGTACATATGAACCCACCTTTTCATCTACTTGTATCATTTTAGATATGCTCCACATTTGTTTGACCACTCTTTTACTGATGCATAGATATGCTTTTGTGGTCTTTGCTGTAGCAAACATTTTTATGCACATCTTATATATGTGGTATGATAAAAAATACAGCTTGTTAAATAAATTTTAAAAATTTATTGCAGTAAAAGACACATTGTTATTCATTTCTCTCCAAATGCTGCCTCTCACGCTGAGTACCTTTTTGCACGTGCTCGGACTGTCCCGGTCAGTTTGACTTTGGGAAGAGGCAGAAGTTGCACAGTGCGGTGTCGGATCTGGTGGGTGAGGTGAGCGAGGACACGCCACCGTGTTTTTAGGAGCCCGTCCTTCTGCTGGATGGTGCTCGGCAGCAGAGTGCTCTGCATTAAAAAAATCATGCCACGGGAAGACACTGAGAAGAGAGCCCTTCCAGAACTGCTTCGGAAGGCGACAAGAATGGTGGGAGAAGTGTGTTTGGAGACAGATGAGTGATTGTCTTTTACTGTAGTGACTTTTCAGAATTTCAACACACATCATATTTTCTTGATCAGCCCTTGTACAGATATGTCTGTAGCATAGATTCTCAGAAGCAGGCTTGTTGGGCTAATGAGTCTAAGTTTTGACAAACTGTATTTCAAAGACATCAAATTAATTTATACTCATCCAAAATGCGAGAGAATATTTGTTTCCCTATACCTTTGCCAACCTGATGTATTATCACTTTTTTTGATTCTGGAAATTTTTATGAGAGCAAACTGTAAGTTATGGAAATTTAACTTGCATTTCCTTGGTTTGGCAGGAGAGTGCACACTTTTTATATCTTTAAATACTGTTTATATTCCAGCTTTGTGATTTGTGGATGCTCTTTAGTCTGTTCTTAATTGTCCTTTTTCTACACGCATGCTGGATCCCTTTACGTTCCTCAGCAGAATGCAAGCTGCGTGAGGCAGGGAGTTTTAATTGTTTTGAATCCCCAAATGCTTGGTGTGGTGCCTGGCACATAATAGTAGCTCATGAAATATTTGTTAATTAATTAATTATTCAGAGATTTAGCCCCTCGTCTGTCATATATTCTCTCATAATTTGTCTTTTGCGTTTTACTATGTGATTTTTTTTTCCTTGCAGGAATTTCTTTTTGAAGTAAAAGAGAGTTTTATTATCGAGTAGCATTAAGCCAGAATGTGAAACATATTTTAGGCATCTACTAACAGGACTATAAAGACAGAAAGAAATCACATTCCTTTATGTAACTAAGAAGATATAACCAATTACATTGAGTAGGTCCATTTATTTATTTTAATTCATATGAAATAATTGTACATATTTATAGGATACATGACAAAGAAATGATAAACATTTGAGGTGGTGAATATAGTGACTATTCAGAATTTATTATTGAACATTGTGTATATTTTACATGCACATAAACAAGCATACATTTATCTATGCTTTATCACCCATCTCTGTATAAAAATCACACTACAATCCTTGCAGGAATTTTTAATTATTTTAATTATTTAATTATAGTCAAAATTAGAAATCATTTCACTAACGCTTACACCTTGGTGTCTTGTTTAGCTAGGTATTCATTTCTAAAATAAATGAACAAATAAATTTTCTAGTATCTCCTAGGAATTTATAGTTTGATTATTTTTATGTTTAACTCTGAAACATCTGGAAATTATGTTGGGTAGGTGGTAAAGTAGGCATCTGTCTTACAGTTTTTCTGTCCAGCTGCCCAGTTGTTCTGACGTACAAGCTAAAATATCTCATTCCCCAGTGATTTAAATTCCACTTTATCGTCCTCCAAATTCCCACACGCGGGTGGTCTATTTCTAGTCTCTCCACTGCTCCATCTGTGTGTTCTTATGCCAGCCCCAAGCTGTTTTAATTATTAATGCCCACTTTTTTACATGGTGTTTACAGCATCCGAGAGATGGAATTCACATAGACACCTCTGTGTGGTTAAGCCATCTTTGGCCTTAGGCCTACACAGATATTCCTAAGAAATGTTTGCAGTGCCTTTGCTAAAGTTCATCTCACTTGATTTCTTTCCTCTTTGCAGCACTGGGGATCAAAACTAGGCCTGCATCTGCCTAGCAAGTGCTCTGCCCGCCACTGCAAACCCCACCCCCCATCTTATGCTCCCTCTGAGAGGGAGCAGAAGCTGCTGCACTCACTGCAGATGAGGAAGCCGAGGCTCTGAGGTAGGTGCTTCCGCTCCTGGACACTCACCCCATTATCTGTGGAATGGGGACTAAACAAGCTTGTGCTCTTTCCTGAAATGAGATATTAGTGGCAAAATGCTTTGGTAGAATAACAACTAAGATAAACATGATTCTCAATCTGGTGACCTAATCAAGTGAATGATTTAGAGCTGCGTGTTTTCTGTGTTCTGTCTCTTATGCTATCTTCTTCAGCGCTCAGCAAGCAGTTCGGGTGCATTCATGTCATGAGATTTTGGAAAGTAGTGATTCATGCTCTAAGGGATCCTTCTCACAGCTTGAGACGTACAGCAGTGTGTGTGTGGATTTTAGTCATGAGTACTCCTGAGCTTCCCTCTGCTGTACTGTGCATGCAGATGACATATTTTCCTTATTCTCCATTGCTTCCCACCCCATCTCCTGTCTCCTCCAAGAGCATACTCTCTTCTCTAACAGCCTCCCCTCTCCTTTCATTTCCCCCATCTTTGTCTGTCTCTTTAGACTTCTCATATGAGAGAAAACATTTTATTTCAGTTATACAATGCTCACCACTTTCTTACAAATGTTATGATACTCTCTTTTATGGCTGACTGATATTTCAAGTAGATACAGCATATTCACTTGATGGGCATTTAGACAGTTTCTATAGCTTAGTTATTATGAATTGTGCTTCGACAAACAAGAGCAGAGGGTGTTTCTACAACGGGCCAATTTTCATTCTTTCAGGAAGATACTGAGGAGCTGAAGAACTGGGGAAATAGGGCTCAACTTCAAGGTTTTTTGAGGAACCCCCGTACTGATTTCCGGGATGGTTGTATTAACTGATACATCCCACCAGCAGCACAGAAGGGCTCCTTTCCCCTCCTTGCCTGCATTTCCTGTTCGGTCTGCACTGTGATGATCACCATTCTGATGGGGGTGAGGTGAGATCTCAGTGTGGCATTGATTTGCATTTCCTGGCTGTTTAAACATACAGTATTAGCTCAACAATTGATAGCTAACATGTATACTATTAATCTAACTATATGACCAAGAGCATTAGCTTTTAAGACCAACTTAATTTCCGATTTCCACTCTGTACTAACTGAGCGTTTATGGGTAAATTCAGTCTCCTCTCTCTGTTGGTCCCCTTGGATGTAAAGGAGGAATTCTAAGACAACACTGAGAGAGGGAGGCTGTGACAAGTAAATGGAGTGATATACAACACCTATCTCAACTGAGTGTCTGGAACATACTAAACTCTTAATAATCAATGACTTTTCATGGACTAATTTCTCCGACGTTCCTAAACTCATCTCCTCACAAATGGACTGTTTTCATGCTTTCTTCCCCAGGCAGATCAGGTGTCTTTAGTTCTCCAGCTTGCTGGTATTCATCAATATACTCTTACACACCTGAAGACTCTCGGTTGCCTTATCTGAAAAAATAAGAATAAAAATCAATGCCGACAGCTTATTTTAATTTAGATTCCACTTATTTTTGCTAAGTCCCACTGGATCTGTTGGGATTCTTTCCTAAGAAATGGTTTGTGAAATAAATTAATACTGTAAACAAGACATGGGAGGAGTGCTGAAAATAATTAAGGGAACCATTTCCAACCTTCCTGACTACTTGAGCAGTGCCATTTACATGCAGCACTCGGAGGTCTCCACATCACCTGAGTTCGTTTGTGAACCAGTTTACACTTGATTGCACAATGGGCTTTCTGCTTGCGCCCCATCTCTTTAGCAGGAACCCATTCCTTTCCTCTATTGTTTTCATTTCAGGTGGTAATAGATTACTTTTCTTTTGAAATTTAGAAGTTGAGTAATTCTCAAGAGATGGATAGGGAAAAATTTATTTCTTCTTAACTTTCTTCCAGTTCCATTTAAAGATAATCAGTGTCAACAGTTTCGTATTTTCATCTAAGCTTGTACATGAACGTAATAATTTTAAAAGCAAGTCTAACAGTACATGCAGTCCAGTGAAAAAAGGGATAGCTTTTTTCCAGAAATGCAGCTGGAGCATCTAGATATCAAAGGGGGAAAATGAACTTCTACCTTTTGTACTGATAATAACAACAAAGGCATAATGCAACACATCACCCACTTGACACAAACATTAAAATGAAGTAGATGATGCACCTACCTGTAAAACTTTGAATTTCTAAAAGTAAACTTTTGTGGAGGTTTTCACTACTTTCATGTAGACAGTGATTTACTGGGATGGAAAAAGTATCAGTCATAAACAACTGAAAAGTTGAGATGTTATTATCCAGGTTCAAAATATCTCTTAGATAATGGAAACCCAGAGCTCTGATTGAAGAAAACATCTTGTACCTGTGTCAGGAATATGGGAGGAATGCTTATAATTCAACAATAAGAAAGTCCAATTTAAAAAAAAAAATTAGCAAAAGTCTTTGGCACTTCACCAAATATACACAAAGTATAGTAATTATAGACATAGGGACAGATATGTCACTGTTGTATAAAGCCGCAGAGAGATATTGGTATATATCTGATTAAATGGTTACAACGTAAGGGACCCACAGTATCAAGTGTTGACGAGGTTGAAGAGCAACTGGAAACCTCACACGCTGCTGTGGGGAATGTCCGGCATTCCCTCGTGAGGCTGAGCACACAGCTAAACATCCGGCCCAGGAACTTCTCTTAGTTAATCCAGAGGAATGAAAGACATGTTTGTTCACAGACTCCCACATAAATGTTGATATCATCTTTCATTTAATAGAGAAAAACTAGAAACAACCCAAACATCCATTATGAGGTGATTGGGGCATATTTGTACAGCACAATCATCCTCACAAATAGAAATGAATAAATTACGATACAGACAACACTAGCAATGGCTTTCAAAATGAGCTCAGCAGAAACCAGACTAAATAAGAATATACTTGATGCTTTTGTTTCCATTGGATCCCGAACAGGGAAAAATTAATTGATGGAACAGAGCGATTCTGCTCCTTGGCACAGGTAGGACGGCTGGCTACTGATGAGCACAAGTGAGCATTTTTGGATGTTGGAAGTGCTCCGTGTTGTGACTGTGGTAAACAGGTGTGTCCATTTGTTAAAATTCATTGAAAATTATACTGTCATTGATGTTTTGTAGTCTGCAATTATGACTGAATTAAATGTAAAATCAGAGCAAAATGTACCTGTTAATCTGCTTTTTGTCCTTACAGGTAGGATACAGCCTATTCTTTTTCACTGTCACATAATAGTCCATAGCGTGGATAAGTTCTTGGTGGACGTTTGGAATGACCTTCCCTCTTTTTTTAGAAACATAGCAATACAAGCATATCTGTACGTGTCTTGGTCTGTTTTCTGTTGCTACAGCAAAACCTTGAGGCTGGGTATACTGCAAAGAAAAGTTTAACCCAAGAATCTGGAAATGGAAAGTCAGAGATAGGGTGGCTCCATGGATTTTAGTCTCTGATGAGGGCCTGCTGCTGCCTCACACCCGGTGAGGCATCGTGGCAGGTGGCATCTGGAGGGCGCTTGTGTGAGAGGTGAGCCCAGGAGGAGGAGGTCAGGAGAGCGAGGAGGCGCCCTGCCTTCTCTAACAGGGTGTTCTCTCCAGGACACACTCCCTTCCAGTTGGGTACTCACTGCTTCTGAGGGCAGCCGCCCAGTGACCTGGGACACTGTGCCTTTGCGAAGCATGCTTTGGTAAAAAGTCTCCGTCTCTCAGAGCCACTGTGCTGGAGACCCACAGCCTTGGGGCACTGAACTCACACTACGGTTTTTGTTTCAGAAAGGGGAGATTCTCAAAGACTGTGTTGGTGGTGAAGGGCGCGTGGGCACTTTACGTGTAAATAAACGATGTTAGACTCTGTCTTTTGTAAAAGCGAGGTGTGCCTTGGTGACACCTGCCCAGGGTAACTTTTTGCCATCTATTGTATTGTTTTAATTTGCATGTCTTTTTTTTCTTCTGAGGATATTTTGATTTTGTCTTTAATAAATAGCCTGTTCATATTCTACACCAAATTTACTGTGCAGTGTTCCTTTTGAAAGCCTCATCTTCTTTCCAGTGTCTTGACAAGAGTTCTTGGTGTATCACTTACTTTGTTACTAGAAAATCACTTTTGTTGTCTTTGAGGAATACAGCATGACATTTTTTGAGTAATCCCTAAGACTTGGCATTCTTTCCAAGGGAATCTCCACAGGGAATTTATAAATTAACAGTTATCAGGAAATAAAATTTCACTTTTGGACTTTACATAAATTTCTAATAATTTTAATCTGAAAATGAGAATGTACCAATCAAGTGATAAAAGTTAAACTACCAGGGCATTGTCTTATGGCACCTGTGCCAGGTCACTGTCATTCCAATCCGTCTGGAACAAAGTTCTGTTCGTTAATAATGGAATAAAGTTTCCATCACTTATTTTGGTACTTTAATTTTGCTTCCTGAACCCCAAACCCGTTTGACTCTCTGTGCGTGTCTGAGCGGAAAGATAGGCTGCCTCATGCAGCTTTATGTATGCGGATAAGTTTTTTATAAAACATGCTCTGACCCACTAGGGAAGGTGGAAGCTTCTAGCATTGTCCGCCCACAACAATTCCAGTGGGGCACCATGCCTCCCAAGATGAGAAGAAGGCACAAGTTTAGAAGGTTCTGTGTTTCTCTCGTTGTTGAGACAAAATACCTGACACCCAAAGTTAAAAGGGAAGGGGTGTATTTGGCTCACAGTTTGTGGAGATTTTAATCTGTAATTGGCCGACTCAAAAGCAGTGATGACAAACAGGCACAGCAGAGCAGACACAACATGACACGCACAAGGCAGCAACGGTGACCAGAGAGACTGACAGAATCTTCCTGCCGCTGTTTACTTATTCAGACCAGAGATTAGAGCCGGTCAAGCTAGTGCCCCGCGTGGAGTGGTTCAGTAACACAGGCCCTTAACCCCAGCTCTGCACGTTTCAGAACTGAGCTTCTGCACAAGAAAGTCCTGTCTCACCTGCATGAGGCTTTGGGAGTCATCTAAACAAAAACCCTAACATGTGCGTTGGATCAGCTTCCCCTCATGAAATAAATCCTTTCATTGTGAGTGGGGTTCCCCATCCACTGATTGCCCAGAAAGCTTGAGGTCCTGGGCTCTGGCTGGGGCGCCATGCGTCCAGCACACAGAAGCTGGACATCTGTACACAAAGGATCCCTTCTTCTGTCTTCAAACCCAGGGCAGAGCCCTCCCTCCCCTCCCCTGGCCCACAGCGAGGCTCCCAGGCGCGCGGCCCTCGAGAGTCCCTTCCCCGCCTCGGACAGGCCGCACAGGCTGGTTGTGTCCCCCGGGAGCGCCGGGTCATGACCAGGGGCCCCAGGTGATGACTTCCAGCCCGTTTTGCACACCAGTGTGTCTGAGGCTCTGTCTCTTCAGCAACTCCCCTCCCCACTGAGTGGCGTCTCCTGCTGTCTTCCGGACACAGCACAAGTGGGCCCGGGGCCTCCATCTCTCGGTTCTCAGCCTCCGCCCGTGCTGCTCCAGCAGGCAGGGCCAGCCGCGCACAGAGGTGCCTGGCTGCCTCCTACCCGGAGGACCTTCTCCTCTTCACAACTCCCTCCTTGTTCAGGTGTGAGCTTGTTCAGAAAGTCCTACCAGGTTCTTCAGGTCTGCGCTGATTCTCCTGCATCCGAACCTCACTGGCTCGCTTAGTCTAGGCTTCACACCCTGCACTTTCTTTGGCGGTGGGGAGTTTGTTTTCTTCTCTCTTCTTTAGCACATGGTGCATGAGAATTGCTGCTAAATACTGTTTGGGGACACAGACCACATTCAATGACCTTGCTGCCCCTTCCTCAGTCCTTAGTGCTGTGCAAAGATGACTACATAAAAGCAACTCCACAACTCACAAAATTATGTGCATGAAATTATTAGCAGCACTGAGTTTCTTCCTCAGAATGCTGCATTCATCTGAAGTAATTGAGACTCATTCATCTCCGAGTGCTCTGAATTTTGCATTCATTCATCCACTACCTTTTTAGAACTTTCTATTTCCAAGGCATTTTGCCGAAGCAAGGGAAGATAATGGTGTTTAGTCTATTCAGGTTGCTGTTACAAAGTACTGGGAACGGAGTGGCTTTTCAACCACAGACATTTCTTTCTCCCTGTTCTGGAGGCTGGAAGTTCAGGGGGTGAGGGTGGGGATGGGACAGGATCCTGCTAGGAGGAGGCCGCAGGAAGGCAGATGGCAAGAGACTGGATGTGAGCTGAGCTCAGATAGGGAGGTGGAGGGCATGGCTGGGGCTGCATGGACCTGAGCCCTGCATGCTGGCGGTCTCAATGGGGGGCTGGCACACGGCTGGCCATAGGAAGGACCACCCCCAACAGGACTGTCAGTAATGGAGAAGGGGCCCGGGGTGAAGGGGCGGGGTGGGTGAGGAAGCTGAGGCAGCTGAGATGAGGAAGCCGGTGAGCTCAGGTGGCCCTGAGGGAGGAGAAGGAGAAGCAGCTTCAGAATGACGACCTAGCTGGGCCTAGGAGAGAAGGTGAGAGCAGGGCATGGGCGCTCTGGGATTGCAGAAGAACAGACGGCCACGACAGCCACTAGCCTGAAACCCTGACAGAGCGCAGACTCGGCAGTGGGACCAAATCTTAGTTGAGGTTTGACGAGCTTGAGTGCTTGGAAATGCCTGAAGCAGTTACCAGAAGCCACGCTCTCTGATTTGTTTCAAGGAATCGTGAATTTCCCCAGGCCTAGAGCTCCTCAGAGCAGACACTTCCCAGGCTGCCTGGCCTCTGGATGTCAGCGGTCAGTCACGACTGCTGGGCCGACCCCAAGGAGGGAGTGACCTGCTCCCCACCCTTGCCCCCTTCCAGCTGGCAGGATGTGGGTGCGCTGGGGGGAATGAGCATGACTGGCCTGGACCCTAGAAGCTCTCAGTGAAAATACTGGCAGCTCCCGCTCAGCTCCAGGCCGCAGATCGCTGGAGCGTGACTGGGAAAGGACTACACCTCTGCCTCTTTTAAGGCATTGCGTTTTGGGGTCTCTTTGTACTGCAGCTTGGAAGTATCCAAGGGAGATAACAAGAAAGTGTCTGGACATGGACATGTGAACCTACAGCTTGGAGAAAAGTCCATTAAGGAGAGATGAATTTGGGAATTCTGCCCAGTGAGAGAGACAGGGAGAGTGGGCTGGGACGCAGCCTCAGGGAATGTCTACGCTGCAGGACTGCACAAGGGGGAAAGGGAGACACCCAGTTAAAGCCAAAGACAGAGATGAGGACAGAGGAGAGGGAGAAACCAGAGGAAGAGGAGGGTGGTGTCTGGGTGGCCGCGGGGGGACGGAGCTGGGCTTGTGGGCTCAGAAGGCTCTCGCCGCCAGGCCACCTTCCTCAGGGCCGGGCAGATCGCTGCAGGAACAAGGAGAGGGCCAGTTACTACTTCTCCATCTGGCTTTTATGATGCAGCATCCAGAAACGCCAACAATTTTAAATCTCAGCCTGATGCTTTGTATGAATCCTTAAGCCTTTGTACCATTTCAGATGTTAAAAATTAATTATGACATGTATTTTTAAAAAGTGAGGCCCAGCCTGGCCCTCACCTCCTAGGCTCAAGTGATGCTGTCCTCTCAGTCTCCTGAGTAGTTGGAGCCACACTTAACTGCCACTTCCCTACTGGAAAGTATTTTTAATTATGATAAATTTCGAGGGTAACAGTAAAGCCACTGTCTTAATTCCTTAACAGCTGAGTCGTGCTAAGTATACTTAGGCTGGTGTCAGACAGACCAGCACATCTGTTCCATTCTGCAGATCTGAGCTCTTCCCTTTGCTCCCCAGCCCTCGCTCCCGCAGCTCCAGGCAACTCTTGCCTTGTTTTCTGACTGAGTGCCTTTTCTAGCTCCCTTATGTGTAGAATCAGTGTTTGTCCTGGCTTACTTCACTGACTGTAATGTCAAGTTTCATCCTTGTCACAGTTACTTTCCTTTTTAAAGCTAAATAATATTCCATTGTATGGATGTACCATATTTTGTTCCTACACATTCATTTAAAAATAACTGATCTGACAAATTCTTATTCCTCTACTAAAGTTTTTTTCTGGCAGTGTCTCCTTAGAAAGCATGAAGAAGAGTACATTAGCTGCTAATTTTCCTAAAGGAAATTGTTTGGGCATGGATTCATTTTCCCTGTGAAAGGTCAGTTCATGAATATCTTTAGCTTTGTGGGCCATACAGTCCCTCCCTCCCTTCCTCTGTGTACCCACACTTCATCCCTTCCGTCCTTTCTTTCCTTCCTTTCTCCATTTATCAGTGCTGAGGATTGAATCCAGAGATTCACGGATGCTGACCAAGCAGTCTTGTAGCGAGCTACACCCCAGCCCTATGCACAGTGGTCTCTTTCATAGTTATTTAGCTACTGACTCTGCAGAAAGTCTGTGCCTTGCATCTCTGTAATCACGTATACATTTGCTCACTGTCTGAGTTCCCTGCTAGACTGCCAGCTTTGAAGACTTTGAGGAGCAGACCTGCTCCCACGATGAGTTCCCGACTCCTCCCACACCAGCAGGCAGTGAACACTTCACACAAGGCACATTTCCTGGTTTGTCCCGTATCTGGTAATGACTTAGAACACAGGAACACAGTGTTCCTTGACTCTACCTCCATCGTCAGCTGATGAAATGTCCCTGCACTGTCACTCCCCTTGGGAAGGAGTTAGGTCTCCATACCTGCCTAGAGGACAATGTCCAGCCACATAAAACACAGGTGCATTTTTCAGTCTGTAGCATCTCTCCAATGTGACATTCTCAGCCAAGTGTCTTCTCATAAATAATCAGGTGGCCGTCTGGGAGCCAGAACCCAGGATGAGAGTTCCAGGCAAACTGATAACATGGTGAAGGCAAAGGCGGAGGGGCTCCTGGGCGGCACGAGCGAATGGCTTCCACGTCAATGTGAAAGCCATTTGGAAGTCCGTGCCTGTCTTGGTGGTCACTTCCCTAAGGCCCTGGCCTATGGGACACGGTCTGACCACTCAGCCCTGCTCTGCTGCCCAGCCAGGACCCCAGTGTAGGAGCCAACATTTGGACAGAGCAGCTTTTTCTCTTCACACTCCAGGGTCTCTGTGCTGCTCCCACGCTGGTGCTTGCGTCATCCAACTTTCTTCTTTCAGTTGCTCTATTGACTGGCCTGGTCTCAAATGCTTGGGCTCAAGCAGTCCTCCCATGTCAGTTGTCTAGGTAGCTGGGACTACAGGTGTGTAAACACTGTCCTAGCTCATTCAGTCTTTGGGTTCCTTTTTATCTGGTTTGACTCTGGCCTGGTTTTTCTGTCTGTGAAGTTTCCATCACATACTCTTTTTTCCCAGCCACTACTGTATTGATCATGTCATTCCCACGTGCAGACAATGTCGGCAGAGGCTTGCTGTCTTTATGATGAGGCCTAGGAGTCCTAGCCTCGGGTCAGGCCACCTGGAGTTCTGCCGCAGCTCCCTGATCCCACCCTGTCTTCCTTGACCTCCTGTTGCACACTGTATTCTCACTTTGCCAACGTCAGAGGACATTTATTGGCAAACTGGTGAGCATTTATTGGTGTTTACTTGTGTGCCCAGGATTGTGCCAAGAGCTTTGTCTGACTTTTCAGAGCAACTTTCCAAGTCAGGTTCTAGTAAAGTTCCACCTTCCCATACTAAGGAGCTGTGTGAGTCTATCTTTTTTGTCAAGAATGAACCACAGAGTACATGCTACATCATCATATCTGATGGAGCCCAGATGCTCTTAATATACATGCTGAAGGGGTTTGTTCAAGTGCATTCTCTCATTAGCTGTCTCATGTAGTGTTTCAGATTTCTTATTTCTTTCAAACTTTGAAATATTTGAGAGACAGAGAGAGGGAGACCTTAAGGGTGGCACTCCCGTCTGAACACAGACAGCCTGAGGTAATTTTATACCATAGGCTCAGCGCACCTCTGTTTTGACGATGACCTGTGACATAATCAAGTGAGGACTCTTCCTTTTCACAGCACTCAAACATTTTAAGATTTTGGATTTCCTGAGGAAGGATGTTCAGCTTGTCAGCCCATCTTTTAGCTGAGAACCCTGAGGCTCAGAGAAGTTAAATCATTCCCCTCATCACACAGCCCTCGAGCCAGCCCTGGCTCTCAGCTGCGAAGGCTGTGCTCCGACAAGGCTCCTGTCTTAATCTGAGTTGTTCATGATCCCAGACCATGGGAGCCTCTGTAAAGTGGGCATGGCCTGCAGAGCTTTCTCCAGCAGATCTGGGATGCAACAAAAGAATGTGCATTTTCCACAACTTGGTTGACTTGATTGCAGGTGTTTTGTGGGCCAAAATTTGAGAAGTCCTGTACTGGAAAATTCTGCTCATACATTGAATAGATCCCTCTTCTTTGGGTGGTTATAAGCTTTTCATATGTGGCTTCTTCTGGATCATGTTTATTTGGCTAGCTCATCATGGTAGAATAATGATGCTTCTTTTTTTCTTTCTTATAAGTTATAGTTGTTTTACTTTATTTTCTTGTCTTATTTTAAGTCTTATTTATTTTAAATAGACTACTATTCTATGTATTTATGTAATATTTTGCTCAATTCATGTTATGTGTCACATTTTATCAATTCTCACACTATTTCAAATGTTTTGTTTTATCTGTCCTGGTGACCAAGGACTTATTTTTATCTATTTTTATGTTTGAAGTACTAGGGATTGAACTCACAGTCTTGCACTTGCAAAGCAGGCTCCTCTGAGCTAAATCCCCAGGCCTGGCCAGGGATCTTTGATGTAGCTGTCATGATTGTTGTGGGGGCTGTTGGGTTCACCCACAGAAGACAGAGACCCCAACCAGTGAGTGCTGCGGGTGTGCTCACCTCTCCACCGACCTGACCCATCATTTTCTGCCTGTCCCTTTCCTGGGCTCCTTTATTCTCTGAGACATAGCAATATTGAAATCAGGTCAACTAATAAGTATTTAAGTGAAAAGAAAAGCCCACATCTGTTTATATCCTAAATCAAATACTGAATGATTAAACTTTGAGGGAAGCATGTTAACAGCTGAGACAGGATAGAAGTTCAGCCTCTTTTGCCAATCAGAAAGTCAATTTGTAAGCAGAAGGAAAATTTCTTGAAGAAAATAAAAAATGATATTCCTTTGAGCAAACAGATGATAGGAATGTGGGACAGCCTTTGTGCTGATATGGCTGAAGTCTTAGTTTTGGTTGAAGACAAAATAGTCAAAATCCCATATGGAGCCAGACCTGACGCTGTTCAGTGCTATGAAGGTGGAGAGGGGCAGGGAAGAACCACAGGAAACGTTTAAGGATGGTGAAGTTGGCTCAGAAAGGTTGGGGAGGATGTCTCTGTGACATAATCATGAGGTGACAAGGTATCCAGAAGACTGAGCTGAGGTCACCTGTAAAGGTGGCCGAACAAATTTTCACTGCATTCACTATACTAAAAGAAGATGCATTCTAGGACTTCCGTGGCTAGAGAAAAGTCAGGGTCTGGTTTCAAGGCCTCAAAGGCAGACTCTTGTTAGGAGCTAGTGTAGCTGGAGATTGAAGTTGAAACGGGTGCTCATTTGACAATGAAAATTCCAGCACCCTTAAGAATGTATTGAATTTATTCTGCAATCTTGTGATAGAACTTTAATGTGTGAGCGGTTGTTTCTAATGGATGACAAGAGATAGTCTCTTGAGAGGGATCTACTTGTGGTGAGGACACTGAATTTTGCTGAAGATGTGCCAAAAGGGTTAGGGTGTTAAATAAACTTAGTTGATAAAGTAGCAGCGGGGCTGAGAGCATTGACTCCAATAGTTTCTCTCTCTCTTTTTTTTGGTACTGAGGATTGAACTCAGGTCCTTGTGCTTGTGACGCAGGTGCCAGAACCACTGAGCTAAATCCCTGGTCCCATTGACTTCAGTTTTGAAAGGAGCTCTATTGTGGTCACAATGCTGTCAAACAGCATCAGACACTACAGAGAAATCTTTTGTGAATGTAAGAGTGGATTGATGTGACAAACTTCATACTATCTTAAGAAATCACAGTAGCCACCCTCAGCATCAGCGATTACTGTTCTGATCATTGAGCACATGTCACACTCAAAGTAGGGTGGTCCACCAGAGCAAGACCCTTCAGCAAAGACGGGGATTGGATGAAGGCTCACATCATTTTTAGCACTTTTATATTCTTTTATAATTGTTTTATACACTGTCTGCTTGTGATATATAATAAATACATTCACTGGGGCGAGTTAGTACATTCATGTGACAAGTCTTACTTTTACATTCCCTTCCCCTCCATCCATTAGCTCCATCTCATCTGCAGAAATCTATCTCCCTATTTCCTGTTATCTGTCCATCATCCTATTCTTTCATTTATTTATACTTTGGTTATCTCAATGAAGAAAAACCACATTATATTTAAAGTTGTGTGACTTTTTTTTAGCAATAACATTTTAGAATTAAGGTACATATGTTTTAGACATAATACTATTATGCACTTAATAAACTATAGTATAGTACAAACATAACTCTTATGTGCACTGGGAAACCAAAAACTGTGTATGGCTCTCTTCATTGTGACCTTTGTTTTATTCTGGTATCTGCAATCAAGTCCACCAGAGCTCTGTGTACATCAAGTCCACCAGAGCTCTTGTGGTACATTGTGAAATGACCAAGTTGAGGGAATTCACACAGCTGACGACTCATACTTTTCTGTAGTGAGGACATTTAAAATATATTTTCTTTAAAATTTTAAATAGGAGTACACAATGATTAACTGTGCTCAGAATAGTGTACAGCAACTCTCTGGAACTGAATGGCATTGGTACCCTTTGAGCACCATGATCTGTCATTGCACTTTCTGTTGCTGTGAGCCTGACTCTTTTAGCTCCCATGTATGGGTGAGATCATGCAGTGTCTGTCTTTCCGTGCCTGGCTTATTTCACTCAGTGCAGTGTCCTCCAGGTTCATCCATGTCGTTGAAAGTGATGCATTTCCTTTCTGTTTGTTTTGACAAGAGGAAATCCATTCATCTCATCCTGAAGAGGCCTGAGCCTTTGAATATGGATTTAAGGAGCAGAACACAGCTCTACTTCACACTGTGTGAACAGCCATCTGCTCTGCAGAAGGACAGTGCTTCCCACTCAGATTCTGGAACTGAAATGGAAACGATTTTCTAAAAGTGTCAGAAGAATCGTTTCCATGTTCAGTTCTTACAGATTGGCCAGTGCTGCATCCGTCAAGTGCTTTGAGAAGTCTCCGCATTGCTGACTTCTCTGGCAGGTCAACAGAGTGTGACATCCATTGACAATGGATGCGATGCACCTGCAGTCTGAGTGCTGTTTCTGCTGAGTACTAGATACAGATCCAACCCCCGGTTTTTGAGAGTAGAATCCATAGGCTGTGGTCAGTACTTGCAAAACCACATAAATGAGTTCTAGTAAGGTGCCCTTTTAGGATCATTCTAAGGCATTAATTGAGGAAGGGGCCTTTCCTATGCTGAGCACAACCACAGAGCATGAAGCTAGTGAGAATTAACACTGAGCTCTTATGTGGAGCAAAATTTACTCTGGTCTGGTAAGTTTCATACTCTCTTGGGAACCAGGACCCTTTTCCATCAGAATAATCCCTTTTGAAATGGGGAGATACTGCGTGGTGGGACAGACATAGGATAGATATTCCCATTCTGGAAGCAGATAACTTGTCTGGTATCGCAGGTTCAGAGATGGAGAGGAACATTGCCCAAGAGTGAGTCATATCCTAAGTCTCATCCATATCTAATTTAGAGACTATTTGGATGAGATTTTGGTTTTAGAATTGATGTTGGAATGTGTTAAAACTTCCAGGGATGTTGGCATGGATGAATATATTTTGCCTGAGACAAGGACATGCACGTTGGAGGGTCAAACAATTAATTTTATTTTGATGTCCTAATCCTTAATACCAAATGTGACCTTCTTTGGAAACAGGATAGCTGTAAATGGAATTAGTTCAGATGAAGTCATACAGTGTAGGGTGGGCCCTAATCCAATATGATGTTGTCCTTGTAAAGAGGAAATTTGAACACAGACTTGTGCACAGTGAACACCAAGGGAAGATGAGGGAAGAGATAAGAGTGATGGGTCTACAAGCTAAGGAATGTGGATGATGAGCAGCCAAGCTCATAAGCCAGGAAGGCGTCACAGACGAGGTCCTCTATTGCTCACCCCAACTCTATCTCAGACTTTCAGCCTTTGGAATGTGGGAAGATAAGTTTCTGTTGTTTAAGCCACCCCATTTGTGATGCTCTGTTACAGGGACTCTAGACTAATACAAATTTTGTTAGGATGCAGAACTTCGGGATTGCCTTTATCCCTAGGCTAATCATTTAAAGGCTCTCCTCTGAGAAAATTATGATTCGAGAAGAAGTGACACAGAATTAGTTTAATGACAAATACACCCATGAGGGTTGGTGTCCTTACTGCCTTTCACTGAAGGCATGGAATGAAGGAAGGGTTATGGCCCAGGATGCACCCTTACGTCTGGGCCTGAGGGATAAGTATGGATGTGTTGCGGCCTGTAGTAAAAAGAAAACCACCACCAACAAAACAGCCCTTCAATGTAATGAATTTCTGAGTGCTCTTCTCCAAGCATCACTTAATGGTATTCTCTTGTTAAGGATCCCAAGATACTTTTGGCTTATCCTCTGTCTCAGTCAAGCCAACAGTTAGGAAGGCAAAACCTCAGTTCCTGGTCCCCATTGGCCAGGCAGCTTTCAGTTGCCCGCCATCTGCCTTTTTTGAAGACATCTGGTGAGAGGAGAGTTGGAGACTCTTCACGTCAGAGGCATGAAGTTTGTGCCATAGGCTACTACCTGACAGGATTTTATCAAGTAATTGTTTCTTTTGTTACTCAAAAGGGATATTTCTAAGGGTGAGTCACATGAAGTAATAGTGTCCCCAGATCAGTTATGGAGCCTTGCAAATATTAAAGATGATGTACTGAATTGTTATATTGAAGCAACTATGAGGTTGGTGCTGAGGTCTTAGCCAAGGGGAATATGGGCATGGAGACACACCAGACCCCTCTGAACAGTCAGCTGATGCTGGTTAGGCAGGAATGCACCCTCATTGTCCAGTGCCTGCAAAGCGCTGTGATATTGCTCAAGATGCCACTGTCAGCTTGCCTTTGTCTCAGTGAAGAATACATGGTCAGATGGAATAAGTCTTTGGATATGAGATAACTTACAAAATCCAAGATCTTGGAGACAGAAGATGCCAGGCAGAAATCAGAGCAGCCAGGGCCTGTGTTCAGTTCTCCATCCTGACCACTTCCCAGCCAGAGTTCCCAGTTGTCATGACACGTGGTCCAGTGAGTATTTTCCCACAGTGAGTAATAAAACTGTTTGCTTTCTGAAGCTCAGTGCTGCTTCAGCTGTTCTTTTGCTGCATTCTCCAGCTTTGGAGGACTAATTTATCCAGCTGGGGTGCATTGTTTTCTCCTGCTTGGAAATGTTAAAGGCTTGCTCAGACAGTGAAGGCCCTGGGTGGTGTGCTGGTGGTGGAGGGAACCAATCAACTGTGGAGGAGGTGATTTCTCATGGGAGAAAGTCTCAGATGTGTAAGGGGTTCAGGAGTAACATGATCTTAGGAACTAAGTCCAAGATGTTTTCAACAGAAAGAATTTAATATAGGGCATTGATTACATGGAAGAGATGAGAGACCACACAAGGGATAATGAGGCAAATTAGTAAACCAGGAAGCCTCCACCAGCTGCAGGTTAGAGACTCTGGAACTACCCAGAGTCAGAAGCTGAGCCACTGAACAGAAATGAGAATCAGACCAGGTGTACCGGTTGGCAGCTGAAGTGTGGAGGCAGGGGCCACTGTCTATGATGCTGCTTGATGAAAGTGGCCACTTTCCACCCCCAGTGCTGTTTTGCTAACCAATACCTAGAAGCCACTGAACAAGGGAGGCCAAGAAGAAGCAGAGCCAGACCTGAGAGCAGACAGGCAGGTGGACATCGTGGCCATGGTGGCACAGTAGCAGCTGCCTTTAGGACATGTCTCTGAGTGTTGTGTGGTACCGTTGGGGTCAGACATGTGCATGTAGCTGCTCAAAACCACATCAAGGCAGAGCCAGCATTTTACTGTGGGTTCTCTGGCTCTGAGCTCTCTAATAACCAAGGTAAGGAGGAGGATCTGGCTTTTGGAGGAAGAGCTTTTCTGGGGTGTCAGGCAGAGTTGGGGTAGAGTGGATGAACTGTACAGGTGATGAGGTTAGGAGGTGGATGTTTGGTCCAACTTGGGCTTCATAAGCTTTCTACGAGGTCAGCTGAGGTAGGGGCCCAAGTCCTTGGTAAAAGGAGAGCCTACCTCTTTCTGTGCCCTTTCAGAGCTTTGGTAATGGAGTCATGAATAAAAAGGCCCATCTTCGTGAGAGGAAGCCCCATCCACAGGCCAGAGTGAGGGAATAGTGCTAGAGGGGAAATCTGCCAGGAAAGTATTTCCCCTAGTTTGGACTCCCAGCAACAGAATTTTAGGAGCAGTTACATGGAAAGTGAGAAAAGTGGTTTCGGTCATGGTTTGTGTAGTTGGTGGGGAAGAGGGGGACCTTCCGGACACCAAGATCCCAAAGCAGAAGTAACAGGCCTTGTTGCAGTTGCAGACAGGCCACTGTGGTGATTCTCCTTACCAGGCAGCAAGTTACATCCTGGGAAGGAAGAGCAAGGTCATCCCCAAATCCAGCAAGGTCATCCTCTGTGACTCACAGTTGGACAACATTCTGCAGAGTTTGGAATGGATTCTGTGTCACAACAGTGTTTCCAAGCTAGGTGCCTAACTTCAGTAATGAGTCTGTAGGCTATATGGGAGGATTTGGACTTAGATGCCATGCTTTGCAATGTTACACATATCATTGCTGTTTGGTCTCAAGGTTGTTAACAGTGTTTCTAGAAGTTACCAACTGGTTAATCTAAATGCTCATTTTGTGAGAAGTCATTTATAAAAGGTTGATGAGTCCTCCATGTTTTTTCTTGACCAATGACTCCAAAATGCTGTCACGAGGTGGTTAAAGCTACATTTCCTAGACATTTCCTCCCTTCTCATTTTGTTAGTGACATCTGAGAAGAAGAATCATTTTATTCCTCCAGGAACATCTAAGGGATCGTGCCTCCCGCTCAGCCCCCTTTGCCCAAGAGAGCTTCACAAACACCCAATCCTACTTAAGGGATTACTACTTAAGGGATGGTAGGAAATGCTGCTTGAAAGATACCAAACTGGGTGCACAGACATTTTCTTAAAATAAGTGGTAATGATCAAAAGAAAAGAGAGATTTAGAAATGGTACTTTGACTCTGTACTTCTTACTACCCCAACGTGTATTCCATTATTTTCTTAATGCTGAGGGCTTTGAGCATCGTGGTTCTTTATCTGACATTGGACAAAGGCCATCCATTTTAGCTCTGAATGGCCCAGTCTGGCATTTGATGATCTCATTCCATTGGAGAATTTGGTCCAAAGATCACTTCATTAATTACATGTAGCACAAGTACCTGGGAATCTGCTTCTGTGCTTGGAAAATAACCTCACTTTATAAATAACCCACTTTATTTAGCACAATGTACACATGACCTTCAAGAAAATGCCAGATGCTGATGTGACTGATTGCTGTCCTGGAAGGAGGAGTGAGTGAGACGGGGGAGGTAGCAGTCCTTGTTCTATTTACTGGAAAAGCAGCCACACAGCTCTCCTAGAGTTCTACATCTCACTGTAGGGGAGACTGGGTTTCTGTAGCTTTTCCCTAACAGAGAACTGGCCACTTGAGTCCTGACCTGAGATTTTCGAGAGAAAACCCAGACTTTTGCAGCCGTATGAATGACCAACAGGCTCATTTCCGATGCACTAGCCCTACTGGGGGTCTCTGATGTGTTCACTCATTCAACAGACGTTTAACAATGGCTTCCTCCATGCTGTCAGTGTTAGGGGCTGGGACACATGACAAAAAGGTCCTTTAATAAGCCCATGATTATGGAATAAATGGCAAGACAAGAGAAATTCACAGAGGATGGATATTTGCTGTAGGCCATCACTCCCACTGTTTGGGATTCTATCAACCATCACTGCTGTATTTGTACACAGTAAGTTCTAACTATGAATTTTTTAAGGAAACATTATTATGGGTTTTTTCTCATGATTTTTTCTGTTCTGTCTCTTGTCACTTAATTTTGTCAGTTTTTCTGCACCAGGAATCTATGAACAGTGGGCATCTTTTCATAGTTAGTTCACAGAATAAGATGCCAGGGGCATCTCCTGGGCTTCCAAGGGGCTTAGAGAGAGTGGTGAAGCTTGGAGCTGGCAGAGGCTCCAGTCAAGGTAGAGACAAGGGTCCCAAGGCCAGGTGTGGTGGACACAGAACACAAAATGGGGGTGGAGTGGGAGGTGGCTGGAGGTGAGGAACCTGGAAATCTAGGAGCCAGCAGAAGGGAGAAGACCAGAAACGAGGCACAGCAATGCCCAGGCCCAGGAAGCCTTCCTGGACACTAAGGCAGCCTCCTGTTTACACCTGTCTGGTTGTCTACCTTTCCATGCTTGCTGTTCAGCAAAAGGATGAACTTCACTTGCAGCCTGGAGGTGGTGGCAGGGGTGGGGAGGGATTGAGTTCTGTGAGGAACAAGACAGGTCCGACCCCTAAGTGAACTGTTTGGTTTGATTCCTAGATTGTGAATCTAAACAAAAACATCCTGTCACCTTCTGAAGGGATTTGCTTTTGGAGTAACTTCCAAGAGCTCAGGAACTTCAAAGAGTAGCATCTCTGGAACACTGAATTGCTGACTGGCATCCACTCAGTTTTCTTCAGTGGATTTCCTTCCATGTGGAAAGTAAATCCAGCAGACGCTGTTGCTCAGTCACATGGAATTGTGATTGCTCACCCAGGGACGAGGCCTGTTCCTTAGGACGCTAGCAGGAGCAGGGAAAATTCCTTTCAACACCCACTCTGAGGAATCCTCCTGATCCTGGCTTCCATTTTGGTCAAAATGGAGATGAAAGGACTTGGCTAACACTGAGGGAATGATAACTCTAATTCGGAGGGAGGCACAGCTAGATAGAAAACAAGGTTAACCTTTCATATTTCTCTGAATGTAGAGTATAGTCCTGTTACAAATCCAACAACCATGGGGACTGAGCTTCTGTTTTGAGTCCTTTCTAAAATCAAAACCTTGTTTGATGAAAAGCAGCAGCCATGAGAGGCTGATTTATTTATTTTTCTACCCAAATATTATTAGATAATATCACTACTTATCTCCTGTGGGCCTCATATTTTTATTATTGTTTTATGATTTCAGTGAGGAATAACTGCTTTCAGAGAGACAATCTCTAACTAGCAAAAGCAGTTGTTTTGGGTGATCACGGATATTCCTATTCAAAGAGTATTTTTGTAAGCCCTGCTATTCTGATATATATAATTCCATGAATTTATTACCTTAAGGTTTCATATTCTTTAAAAACTTTCTTAAAAGTTTTAATTATGGTAAGGTAAGCATAAAATACAGTTTTCCACCGTAACTTTCTTTCCTTCCTTTTTTTGGTGGTACTGAAATTGAAGTGGGGCCGCTGTGCTTGCTAGGTAGGCATGGTACCCTGGAGTGAGATCCTCCACCCTCGGTCACGGCTTTGTGAGTGTACAGTGCAGCGATGTTAAGCACATTCACACCACCATCTCCCGAAAGTTTTCGTCTGACAAAACTGAAACTCCACAACAGTCCATGAAACACAAGAGTCCCAACTACCCCACCAGTAACCACTATTCTCCTTTCTGTTTCTGTGACTTTGACTTATCTCAATAATAGAATCATGACACTTCTGTATTTGTCATTTTGTGACTAGCTTCTTTCATTAGCATTATGCCCTTGTAGATCTGGTGTTGTCTGCCTTTAAACATATGATTTTCTCTTCGCATCTGAGGGGTAATCCATTTAAACTTTGGAAAGGTCATCAGTGGAAATTTAAAAATATTCCTGAAGCCTGGGAAATTTAAAGACAAGTACGTATCTGGAAAACACCATATTGCTCACAGCAGAGCACAGTGTCTCCGAGGTGAAGAATCAAAGAGCCTGTGCCCTCCTGGTGCAGGAGAGGCCGAGTTAAGTGGCACCAGCTGCCACCTCCTGGAGAGCAGGGCGCAGAGCCCGCAGGCACGAAGCCAGGGGCAGGGGACACTCTGCAGATGTGTCCTGTTCACTCTGGTGCCAGGGTCGCTACTCTCTCAGGGCTACAGCAACACCTGCCAGTGGAGTGGGGCTGGCAGCAGCCTGGGGGGAGGCGTCTGCTGGGCCATTGCCCGAGTGGAAGGAAGAGCAGGAGGCCGCTGCCATGGCAGCAAAGAGGAGGACTGGAGCTGAGGCGCGGGAGGAACCACGCGACCTCCGGCGTACTGCATGCGAGCCCCAGCTGCCCCCTCGCCTGCCTTTGCTTTTCTGCAGAGTCGGGGAGCTCTGCACAAGCTGCAGGCCTCTCTGTTCAGGCCTGGTGCACTGCTTCTGGGCGGGCAGGGTCTGTACCTAGGCAGCTGCCCAGCATGTCACACAAATGATGGAAGGAGAAGGTGGCTGAGCGGGGACAGCAGCCTGTTCATCTCACACTCACAGCCTTTAAAAGCTCCTGGGGGTTTTCTTATGTTGCAGCAACAATGCAGATAATCTCTAAGAACCGTGACACCCTCTTTTTCAAAGAAATGTAATTTGCTGCTGTCAATAACACGGATTTCCCACTCCAAACAGCCAATGTGTTTTCTTGCTATTTATCAAATCTTTTATACCCTGATGACTAATGGGAGATTCATTGGCAATTTGTTACTGTTTTGGCATTGTTTGCTATCAGGAATGACACCGGAACAAAGGGGTAGTCAGTTACAATTGCATTCAAAATTTATTCTCTCCTGAGGGAGTGCACACACTCACATATCAATAGGGCTTGATACGCATAATGGGTGTAGCCTTTATAAATTATCTGTGCAGTAATTTTCACTTTAAAAAGCCATGCTCACATCCATCAGCTCGTTTTGGCTCCACAAGAATGTTTATGATATTGCTTCAGTAGAAAAGAATGAGACTTCAAGGGGAAATAAGTATCTGAGGCCATATAGCGAGTCAACTGGGGCTAAAATATAGGTCTCCTGAGTCTTAAACCAGAGCTCTTTCACTGAACTATACTTGAGAAGAACACGCCAGTGCTGCGGGAAGAGATGTGAGAGATTGTGTCTCTTTCTTCTGATGATGGGCAGTGATCCCCACCCGCAGCTCAACAGCGCTGACATATTAGACCAGTGATTATCTGAACATCAAAGGGACACACTATTGGGCTGAACTATTCAAATCTGCCATTTCAAGAAGAGTTTAAAATATGTAAATAACAACAGTGTCCTAAGCGCTCTCCTCAAATTTCTCTTGGTTCTGTTCTCTGTGTTGTCTCCAATTGGTCTTTTCCGTGGTTAATTTGCCCCATCGCTTTGCTTTCAATTTCGCTGACCCTGAACAGTCTGAGTCAGCCAGTGACCTTAGATCATCGCTGAAGTGGCCTTCATACCCAAACGAGCCAATTATACAGGCAGCTGGCCAAACTGTGCAATTAACCCCAGGCCCAGCCCACACTCGGGGCTGTGTACCCATGACTCACAAATGACCAGTTCGCAAGAATTTTCAACAGGTCTAACCTGTTCCTGGTGACTACATGTTTTGCCTGGAAAAGGAATTTGATCAGTATTCAGTTGTATTCATCTGGCCCACGTTTGTATGTGTTCTGGTCAGTGGGAAAGTTCCAAGGCTGTTATGAGGGGACCATTGGAAACTCGAGGGTGTCTTGGCCCCGTGTCAAGAATGCAGGAGGGAGCGGCGAGTTGAGTGGCTAAAGAAACATTCATGAAAGTCATTCATTCTCACTACCCCGCGGAGGCTGATGACTTCCTTGCCTTGCCTGGCGTTCACCATCTGGACTGAAGTCAGGATGCCCTCCCCAGGATGGGCAGGCTCCCAGCGGGGGCTGCCTGGCAGCAGAACCACTGACGCCACCGCAGGATGCCAGGGCCTCATGTTTCCCATAGATGGCAGAGAAGCAAGGACAGTGCTTTCTGTGTTTTTTGGTTAAAAGACACCTTTGTGATCCACTTGATACGGGGCATGGGATTATGTGAACTGGTGAGGCTCTGGTGCTGCGGGCAAGGTTCCGAGGGATTGCTCAGCACCCCTTTTCTGGCCTGAGGGTTGCATTTCCACTCTGCAGTCCGGGTGCAAAGAGCCCACGAAAGAGCGGAGAAGAAGAACCCCCTCTACCTAGAAAGACTGCAGACCTGCTCGTTAACGCGACGAAGACATGAAGGGGCAGCTGTCCCCGGCTCAGTGAGACTTTAATGGGCCGTGTGGGAGGTAAGCAACACTGTCTATGCAGTCAGGGGTGCAGCAGAGAGGTGAGAAGCCAGCTCTCTGGGGGGAAAAACAAAATTAAAAATAAAACAAAACAGAAACCAACCTGACCTTTGCTGTGGACTTTGCTGATTTCTATGGTGCAAATATTCTCCCATTGCTGCCAGCTTTGAACCACAAGGGGCCTGCAGAGCTTCTGAGTATTCAGCAGTCATCTCTACAGAGCCTGGAAGACCTGATACTAAAGTCACCAACTCAGTGGCTTGAAAGTGGAAACTGAACACGCACAAAAGCATAGGTTAGAAAGTAAAGATCCTCGGGCTAGAAGTGAAGGTCTCAGGCAGGTCCATCCCCTGCCTTCTCCTACTTTGTGCCCTTGTAAATTCTTACAGAGGTTGTGTTTTCTTCCATAGTATTTATGTTTGGATCTTACAAATCCTCTGAAGCTCATTAATTGAAAACACGGTGTCCAGCGGCTAGAGCTATTGAGAGGTCATGGACATGCTCTGGGGTTGAGCCCAGTTGAGCGTGTGACTTTGAGGGATGTGTTCTGCTCCCAATATCTCCTCCTGCCCTCTCTGGCTGCCGTCACCTTTGCACACCACATGTGCTATACCATGACTGGCCTCACCATGCACCCAGAAGTGATGGAGTCCAGTGCCCAAGACGGAGCCCTCTGAAACCATGAGCTAACATACACCTTTCTTCCTTGAAGCTGATATTTTAAGGTATCTTGTCACAGTGATGCAGAACTAACACACTGCACCACACTACCCTTCTGGGGTAGGGCGCACGAGACGCCAGCACCAGGCTCAGTGTCCACACACGCTGAGCCGAGACACTGTCAGAATCAGTCACTGCTCCGGAGCCAGTGTTTTCCTAGGGACACCCTCCCCCTGCCCCAAATGTCACCTTCTAAGTGCTCACTTCACGCTTGCCTGCCTAGAGCACACCATGCTGCTAGGATCCTGGGGAAGTGGTGAGGGGCTGTCGCTGCAGTAGGCATGGATTGGTCTCAAATTCCTCTCCTAGTGGGCCATGCATAATTTAAAGCAGCCTTCTGCCAGAGTAGAAATTCAGTTCAATTGTTACAAAGTGGAACCCAGTTTGTAAATTGTGTGGATTTCCTGAACTATGGGATTGGTTCATTCCCAAGAAAATGAATAGATTACAATGGAAGGAATTCAGCATTCAATAGTAAGTTGCTCTTGCAGGTATGCAAGCAACAGGGCTCTGCCTGCACTTTGGCCGATACATTCTTTAAAGCTGGGCCTCGGGTTCCTCATGTGCAAGAACGGGTGGCAGAAACGAGCTAAGGCTTCCGTCTGCTCTAGCGTTCCGTGTTTCTGGGATGCCCCTGCCTTTCCTCACACTTTCCCGTAAGATCTTCAGTTTCTTCATGTATTTGATTTTGTGTATTTGGTTCTTTTCCTACTATAGAGATGTCTCATGTTCCGCTGCACATCATTACTTGAGTAAACATACTTGGGGGGACCTCATGCTAAAGTAGGAGTTAAACTACGGGTCTTCCTCAGGACCGAAGTGTTAGGTCAGGGGTCCTTGGCCCCACAGCAGACACGGGTGAGCGAGGCTCTGTCAGTACTGACAGCTGTGCAGCGTGCTTGAATCCCTCTGAAGCCATTTCTCTCTTTCCCCCCGTCCACTGAAAAGTGTTATAAGTGAAATCAATTCCTTGTGCCAAAAGCTCAGGGACTGCTGTCCTAGGGCTCATGGCACATCACTCACAAGGAAACGGAACACATAAGGGATCCTGGAGCTTTCTCATTTCAAATCCTTTCCACTCCCTGGCATGGGATACTTCATTAGTCTCCTAGTACTGCTGTAACAATGTGTCACAAAATAGTTGACTTAAAACAATGGATCTTTGTTTTTTCATGGTTTTGGAGGCTGGACGTCTGAAGCCAAGGTGTTGGGAAAGCTTATTTTCTGTGCATTTTCTAGGAGGTGAGCCTGCTCTGTGCGTTTTTCCTTAGCTTCTGGGGTAGGGTGCAATGCCTGGGGTTCTGCGGCCCATAGAAGCATCGTTCCAATCCGCCACTCTTGTCACGTGTTCTCCACGCATTCTGTGTCTCTTCCTCCTAATCACACTGATTAAGCTCCGATCTTAATCCAATATGACCCAATCTGAACTTGCTATCTACATGCAATGACCCTCTTTCCTAATATGGTCACAATCACAGGGACACCAGGGATTAGGATTTCAATGGAAATTTGGAGGTGACATAATTCAATCCAAAACAGTCAGCTATTAATATTTATTAAAACTAGTCCTCAAATGAAGTGAAATGTTGCCCCAGAATCTTAAAATGTAATTAGGAGTCACTAATCAGGCATAGGCTGAGTATTTCTAATTCAAAATTCTTGAGACTAGAAGTATTTCAAATTCTCGATTAAAAAAATGGAATAGTTTCATATACATAATCAGATATCTTGGGCCAGAGACCCAAGCATAAACACAAAATTTGTCTAGGTTTCAAATATACCTTGTACACACAGCCCAAAGGGAACTTGACACGATATGTCTAGTGTGCTCGTGTTCTGGCTGAGGTAGCACGCAAGCTCACGGGTGTGCCCACACATGGGACAGCATGTTGGCTCTCAAAATTTCAAAATCGCAGTGGTTATTGACCTACTACTAGATATTTACTTGATAGTTAATAAGGTAATATATGTAACACTATAATATAAATACTTTCCCATCTGAATTTCAATACATTGGTTTCCTTTGCGACTCTTGTGTTTTCTTTGATATGCTTAAGAATAGTATTCTGAGGAGGTTGTGGGCTCTATCAGGAAGTCAAATGTATGAGTGGCCCAGGGGAGGAAAGAACTTCTGTCCCCACTAGTGTCCCCATGACTTAACCTACAAAACTTCCTATGGAAACATTTACCTAAGAGACACATGCTTTTAGAACCTTTCCATTTCTACATTAAAATATAATCAATGAGGGTAGGGATGTAGCTCAGTGGTGCTGTACCTGGCTGATAAGCGCAAGGTCCTGAGTTTGATTCCCAGGACTGCAAAAAAAAAAACAAAAACAAAAAAAACCATGTAATCAGTAAATAATCCAAACATAGATAGTCATATGTCACTTAATGACAGGGATATATACTAAGGCATTGTTACACAGTTTTGTTATTTCAACATCCTAGAGTATACTCACATGACCTAAGATGCTAGGACATCATTAGGAAACCACCATTGTATCTGAGTTCTGTGGTTGTAACAGTAAAAGGTGCATTGGCCCAGTAAGGTATCTGGTATGGTAATCTCCAAGTAGTCTCACTGCATTCTTTATGAACAGGCTACAGTAAAAACATCACTGCCTGGTGGCTAATCAGAGAAATCTAGTGAGCTCTGGTCTCACCCAGAAAACCTTTGCTTGAACTCAGGCAGCCCATGGGCTCTTTGATAACAGCCTTAAAAACCTTCAGTAAGTGTAAGATGTCTCTCAGTGTGGTGATCTCCTCATCTTCAGCCTAGAAAACTGAGGCTCTGTGGTGTTGCATGCAGCGAGGAAGCCACGGTGGCTAAAACGGAAGTCACCTACACTTCCTCTCTGGAAGAAGCGGGGCAATGCTCAGAAATGAGCTGGTGGTTGTGGCTGAGAATTGCGGCTGTGCCCAGTCCCACACTTCAGACTGGACGTCTCCACCTTTGTTCTGTTGCGTTAGGAAGGCCATTAATTTCTTGGGCTAGGAGAGGATGTGACTTCTGTCCTCCTAAGGTGCCGTAGCCACAGCCTGCTGCATTGCACATTCTTGGGGAAGAGCATGGAGCTGCTCTGAAGCAGGAAGGTGCAGGCCTGCAGGACCATGCATGTCTGGGGTCCTGCTCCTCAGCTGCAGCCCTTCATCCTCCTTGTTGGGGAGCTACTGAAACCCACCTTAGTCAGGACCCAAGAACTCCCTAGCAGGTTGTCTTAGTCACTGTTTTTGTCACTAGATAACAATACTTGACCCCCGGAACTTAGAAGAGGAGAAATTTATTTTGCCTCACAGGTTCAGGCCATGACTGGCTGGCTCCGAGGCAGAAACAGGATGGTAGACAGGCCCAGTGGAGGGAAAGGCACCGAATCCATGACACCCAGAAAGAGAACAAAGGGAACAACCAGGGACAAGATATACCCTTCGGGTCACACTGCCAGTGGTCCTCTTCCAACCAGACCACACATTCTGACAGCACGTTCGTCTCTGAACTCATCCATGGCTGAACCCACAGGTGAGGATAGCACCCTCATGACTCAACCACCTTACACAAATATCAGATTTGAGATCTAAGTCCTAACAAGGGTATTACCCTTTTTCCCTGGATAAGTGCTGACTTCCTTCCTGAGGTTTAAACAGCTGGTATCTGATTATAAAAACTTACAGAAAGATTCCCCCTAGGCTCCCAAAATCCCCAGATTCTGAGGTTTGGAGGTCCACTCTTTGCCCAACTACTACATTCCTGAGAGTACTATGTTGAAGGGTTTATAGATAATGAGGATTCACTGGTTTCTCTGTTGTCTGAGGTTACCCCACTGACATTCCCCAGAGCTTCAGCATAGAATCTGAAAGTGCTCTGAGGCCTAGTGCTCTGAGGTTCTCTATGTGACTTTCTTGTGTATCAGTGATTTCATTCATGAAACGAAGAGGGGGTTTTTTTTGTTTTTTTTTCCCCAACATATTTCTATAAGACTGTAAATGAGATCATTTGAGATTATGGATGAGAAATTGTTATTTTGACAATGAATCCTGTTTGATCATATGTGACATAAATAATTCCCATTATGAGGGAAAATGTCTGTTTTTCAATATGGCAGCTCTCTGAGAGCTAGAAAGGCAACTGGCATGTCACTTTTAAAAGACAAGTTTGGAGGCACCAGTGCTGGTCTTGGAAGTCATGCTGAGCTTAGAACAAGTAGCAAGAAGCCCCTGACAGCCCAAGGATGGCCTCAGAGGCTTGACAATCTGTGGAAGACAGCCAACATGGGGAAGGGAGAATATCAAATTGGAAATAAAAGATGATTTGCTTTGCCTTTTTCCATGGGCCACATAGGCCCACCACAGAGACAAGGTGATAAAGAAACAGCAAACCTTTTGCAAAATATTTGCGTCCAGGCTTGGCAGGAGAGGGGATACTTATGAAGAACAGCACAGACAGGTAAACAGGTGCCACAGGAGACTCTGAAGGAAAACAAGGCAACAGACAGCTGGGCCCAGCCTCCTCTGGGGCACTGGCTGCCTGGTTCCAGGAAGGTGGTGTGAGCCTGCGGTGAGGGGACAACAGGGCCATTAGGTCTTTGCCACGCCAGGCACCCAGCTTTGTGCAAGGGAACAAGGCCTTCCCCTCGCATGTAGGCTGGTCCGAAGCCCTTTCTTCTTTGAGGGTCACATGTTCCCTGTGACTGCCAGGATCTTCAGCTGATTCTTCTGTGAACCAGAGGATGGGCTCTGGCCACAGTCCAGGCTGTGATCTAACTCTCTCCTAAGCACATCGTGTGGACCAGGCCAGGCCTCAGCTCTCCCCTGGGCCTCTGCGTTTTCTTTCATATGATGAGATGGGCTCGAATGGCTGCCAAGACTCCTTCCAACCTGTCCTCAGGGTTCTTTCTGATCCTTGACTAGTTTCTGAGACATTATCAGAGACCATATGGCATAGATGTCTGGAGCCATGGGAGTAGATTTATAAACTTTTGGAAGCTATAGTAACATCATGGGAAAAACAAATACTGGGGTATAGAATTCCTCAAAATTAAAACAATTATGACATAACAGCAGTCTTATTTCTGGATATATTTGATAAAGAAAAGAAAACAAGAAGTCAAACATGCAGCTCCACATTCATATTAATAGATTGTTCGTAGCCAAAAATAAGTAACCTGCCTGTCCATTAACAGAAGAATGGGTGAATGAAGTACGTGTACTGTGGGGTAGGTGTTCAGACTCAGAATGGAAGGAAATCCTGCTACTTGCTAAGACATTGTTAAACCCCCAATATTATGTAAATGCAATAAGCCACACACAGAAGGACAAATACTGAATGATTCCACCGACAGACGTGGTCAAATTCCCAGAGGCAAAAAGGCAGTGGAGAGGGGATGAGAGAGAGGGTAATGGAGAGGAGCAACCTAACAAGTACAGAATTTCAGTTTGGGAACAAAAAACAAAGAGCGATGTGAGTTGCCAGTAATGCAAATACATTTGATGCCATTGAAATACACATTTCAAGTGGTTAAAATGGCTTATTTTATGTTATGTATATTTTATCACATTAAAAAGCAAATATTTTAATTTTCACATATGCTAATGTTTTCAATTGGTATACAAAATAACGGTAATAAAGCATGATTTGTGCTGGCCTATAGTTCTTTTGTAGAAATGTAACCAATCATTAGATAATTGATTTTAAAAATTAATTAAAGTGAAGGAAGACTAATAATGATCTCTTTGTACATTAATTCAAAACTTCTAAATGTCCCTTTATTTGATCTCAGAGCCCTTCTCTTTGTATCTAGTTTGGTGAGTATAGTTCAGCCTGGTTTTCAATAAACAGTTTAAAAGCTGACAAAATGAAACCAAGAACCCCTTGGCAGTGGCTCCTTGGTGGTCACCTGGGGGGGGCTTGCTACCTGAAGGGTGGCATGGGGGCTCCGGGTGCTGGCAGTGAGCTCACCTCTGATTCCCCTGAGCACTTTGTGAACGGTGTTCGTGTAAGCAGGTGTCAGTGTCAGCATGGCAACGTGCGTCGGCATGAAGGGAGAAGTGAGCGGTGTGCCGCGCGTGGCGTCTCTGCTGCCTGCGCTCCCAGCCTCGCACAGTGGGCTCTGGTGGGGGTGGGAGAAAGGCCTACTCTGGCAACCCAGTCACGGGCGCTCCGGTGGATGAGATGAGAGATGTCTCAGAAAACAAGAAAAAAAGTGAAATATCGATATATTAAGGCTAGGAATAGAGGTTCTGAGGAGTTATAATAACAGTTCCCTTTTCCATTTTCCATTGTTTATTTCCTAAACCACAATATGACAAATCTAATGCATTTTCCTCTTCTGGGTGACAGTTTACGTGAGTCATTTTTCTGACATGGTCTTTGTATTTGGGAGGGAATGAGCTTTTCCAGGCACTTTTTAGTATAATTTGAATAAAGGCAGAGGGAGGAATTAGACTCAGAAATAATCTTATCACAATATATAAAGCACAAAAAATGAAAATAGTAATGTCACCAAATATCCAAATGGCTTGCTTCTATTTGCAAAATATTTTCCTAGAGGGCCGGGGAGTTAGCTCAGTGGTTCTGGCTCCTGTTTTGCAAGTGCAAGGACCCAGGTTTGATCCTCAGTAACCACATAACAACACTGGGTGTGGAAACTCACCCCAGGAGCAACCAGTGCCACATACTACAGTGCCAGGCGTGGTGTTTCACGCCTGTCATCCCAGCACTCGGGAGGCAGAGGCAGGAGGATTGCTGTGATGTGAGTTTGAGGCTGAGCTCAGGGCCAACCTGAACTACAAAGTGAGACCGTGTCTCAAAAAAAAAAAAAAAAAAAAATTCCTAGAACCTGGGCAAGATCCCCGAGAAACCTCACCTTCCGGCAATGGAATAAAAACCCTGTAGTGAGACTCAAAGCCCAGCCTGGAGGATATGGAAGAGAAAGGGACGCTGGCCTCGTGTAGGGAGGCGAGGTGTCAGCACAGATGGGTGCAGCTGGGCCTCTTCTGGGCCTCTTCCATCGCCCTCATCCACCCAGGGGGAGAAAGTCTAGGCTGAAAGACCTGGTTTAGCTTAGGGAGGAGGAGAGCTGTGTCACCACCTCAAACTGTATTTCCGTCCACTGTTCTTGAGAATGAAACCGAGCTAGAGAGGACCCACCAGGTCTCTTCCACCCTGAGTCTAAGGACTCATGACAAGCAGGAAGGAATCACATGGGCTTTCCTGTGTCATTGCTGAAGAAAGGAGGCGGCACTGAGGCAGTAGAATGGTGGCCCCAAAGTAGCCATCTGGTACAATCTGGGGGTCTCTCTTTCTTACAAGCTCCCCAGTGTCACTGATGTTATTGGCTTGGGGACCCTGAGCCCCTTGCCCACCTTGGCAGCCAACCGGCCTGAGGTTCTCCAGGCTGCTCGTGTAGAATCAACCCCTACTCTTCTGCGTCTTCTGCCTACATTTCCTCATGTGCTTCTTTGCTTGAGTCTCCGGGACCCCTAATAAAGCCCCCCAGGAACTGAAATTCGTGTTTACCTCTTTCTAGCCTGTTGGTCCATGTGTTTATTGAGTCATCCACTTTCTGATTGGGTGATTGCACACAAAGCCAAGTTAAAGCCCAACCCTCAGATCAAATCTGGCCTGCACCTGCTTTTGTAAATAAAGCTTTATTGGAACACAGCACTGCCCACTTATTTACATATCACCAGTGGCAGCTTGTGAACTATGATGGCAGAACTGACTAGCTGTAACAGAGACCTATGGCCTAAAAATTCAAATATTTCCCATCTGGACCTTTATAGAAAATATTTGCTGACCTTGTTTGAGGACACCAAGTACTGTGCTAGTCACACTGAGAGATAGGTTAATATATAGTGATTATACTATCCACTCTCAAATTTGTAGTTTTATATGGGAAGAGTTACGCACATGAACATTTTCATTTGAGGCGGCTGGCTTCCTGCCTCTCTCTGCACAGCCTGGTCGCAGTCAGCGGCAGCATCACCATTCACAGCACCAGCACCGTCAAACAGCCTGGGTCGCCTGCATCTCTCTGCACCAGACACTATTCTGAGTGCTTTACAATCAGTTTACTCTTCACAGCAACCTTAGGAGGTCATCACTATTGTTATCTTATTGCTACTGATGAAGAAGTTGGGGTACAGGAAGTGTCACACATTCCGGAGGTCACACAGCTAGCGAATATTTCCTCTGTGCCAGGTGTTGAGCTAAGCATTTCTCTACACGTGATCTCATGACTGTTTTACAACATAGACATGAAGTGCTGCTATGCTTGCTTTTATTTCGTGAAGTACTAGAATTGGTGCCAGCAGTACTCTGCCACTGAGTTACACCCTTTCCATTTTCTATTAGCCATGCTTGTAGTATGTAATGATTCCATGTGTGGAGTTAGTCCAAGGACATGGCACATCCTCATCATTTCTCCCTACCCTGCTCTGTCTCTTGAACTCCTCCTTTGAGAAAAATCTGTCTCCCTACTTTCTACTATCTTTCATTGTTCTCTTTGTTTACATTTGGCTTTCTCATGTAAGAGAAACCATGCAGTATTTAAAATTGTGCGTCTGATTTATTTCACTTATCGCAGAGGTACTAGGGTGTGTACATTTTCCGATAAATAACTCAATTTCATCTTTCTTTGTAGCAGAGTAGTACTCCACAGTGTGCAAATGAACACCTGTTTCTTCTTCACCTGTAAAATAAATATAGTAGAGCCAGGTGTGGGGACAGACACTTACAACCCCTGCTCCTCAGATCACAGTTGGAGGTCAGCTTGGACAACTTAGCAAAATGTTGACTTAAAATAAAAATTTTTTAAACACACAGGCATTATTCAGGTAGAGGACTCATATCTAGACTATATGAAGAACTCAAAGGAGTAGAATCCAGAATAAAGGACCTATGCAAAAAAAGGGACATGAAAAATGAATAGACCCTTCACAGAAGTACAAATGGCTGATAAATACACAACAAAGTGCTCAACATTTCTGGCTATCAGGGAAATGTACAATAAAGCAACACTGAGATTCCATTTTACCCTAGAAAGAATGGCCATCATTAGAAAATCAAATCATAACAAATTCGGGCAAGACTATGGGAGCATTTTTACATTATAGGTGGAAATATAAACTAGCAAATGAGTGTGGAGATCATTCAAAAACCAAAACTAGAGATTCCATTTGATCAGCTGTTTCTCCTCTAGGTTTCTACCTTAAAGAATCAAAGACAACATATTACAGTGGTCCATGTACACCCATGTTTACAGCAGTACGATTCATAACAGCTAAATCTTGGAGACAGACTATACTCCCATCAACAGATGACTGGATACAGAAAACAGATGTTACGCTCATGCTCTCTAAGGGAGCAGGTGGTCGAGCTGGGGCTCAGATGCGGGTCTCCATCTGCAGCCAGTTCTCTGCCTGTGCTTTATTCTAAGGACACAGCCTCCCAACCTAGTCTAGCTTAGCTGGATCTCAGAGCTGTTGGCACGTGGATCTGACGGACAAGACAGGCACTCCTTTCTCTCCCTCAACTCCCCACCATCACCCAAGGACAACATTCCCATTTGTGTCAATATATCTTAATTGAATCAGATTCTTGCAGATGACCCCAGGGAGCCCAAGAGCGATGGGAACTCAGCAGAAGGCAACTTCTGAAGGAATGCTGATGTGAAGTGTCTCTCAAAGGCCTGTGTTTTGAAGGCTTAGTTGCCGGAACTTGGGTCACTGGGAGGTGGTGGACATTTAGGAGGTGAGGCCAGCAGGAGGAAGTGGGTCACTGGGGTATGCTCTGGAAAAGGTTGTGGGACTCTGGGCTCTCCTTTTCCTCTGTGTTTGCTTCCAGGCCACAGTGAGGTGAACAGCCCTCCAGGACTGTGGTCTCCCAGCATGATACGCTGCTACCACGGCCCAAAGCAACAAGGTCAAGTGCCTGTGGTCCTGTGAAACTGTGAGTTAAAAATAAAACTTCCTTCTTACAAGTCAGTTTCTTTCAGGTATTTGTCACTGTCACGGAAACCTGACCAACACAGGATTATTTCAGACAGGGAGACGGGGAGTTCTTGGAAGGGAAGGAATCTGAGCTGGGCTTGAAGAATGAAGAGAGATTGGGGATAAGGCTGGAGAATGAGGTGAGGCTGATCTGATTGGGGGAGGTGAGAAGAGACAGGCAGACAGACACACAGAAAGAGACAGAGACAGAGACAGCTCATGTGAGAGCTAAGTAGAAGCAGGAGCTGTACATGTTGTACAGGCTGACGGCTGCAGATGAGGACAAAGATGTAGGTTTTCAGACTCAAGTGCAAAATTTCAAAGGTGACATGAGTGGAAAAGTGTGAATATAAGGGTGATGAGCTGTCTCCCTCCAGTTGGGGAGGTGTTGTGGGACATCTGGCTGTAAACTTCACAGCTAGCTGGAAGTTGAGACCAGAGGCTAGGAAAGAAGTTAGGGTTGGAGCCTCAATTCTGAAGACAAAGGGCTGGATGGGACCTCTGGATGTGGATCAGCCCCAGGGAGAAATCGGCTCGCTAGGGGGAGAGCAGAGGAGAAAAAGATACACACTGGGAAAAGGAAGCTGTCAGGAACCAGATTAAAAGAATCCCACGGATCATTGTCAGCTTGTGGATGAAGACATCACACGGCTTCTGGCTCTGCCTGCTCAGCCCTGTGGTTCTCACAGCCAGGCTCCTGTCATCTCTGCTTCCCCCTCAGGAAAGCCTTTCCCTTTTTTTGTAGAGAAAACTGATTTCTGGTTTTAAGGGACTCCAGGGCGTTTACTTGTTGAATAGGATCTGCTGTGCCATTTGCCTTCGTTGCAGGTTGCAGCCAAAACCTGCACAAGGCAGTGGGGAGCTCCTGTGGATGTACAGGCCTGGGCTTCTGCATGGGAAGGAAGGAGTCACCACAGTGCTCCAGGTCAGTCTTTCTGCTCAGCATGTGGCACAAATAATTTTGTTTAATCCTCCACTCCCTGATCAAGTGTTATCATCACCACATTTACTGGACAGGAAGCTGATTCCTGGACCAGGTCAGGTCCCACAGCTAGTGGGTAGCAAAGGATGGAGTCCAGGTACACCAGTTCCGAGGCCCCGGCTTTTAACTGCTGCCTTATCCTGAGAGAGACATCAAAGAAGGTGGAAGACGGTGAAAGGAGGCTCCTGAAAATAAACTGTGGATCAATGAAGAAGCCTAGAGCTGATCTCAAAGAGAACTCCTTCTGCTATAAAAGTAGTGAGGAGCCTTTGTCTCCTGGAGATAAAGGAGGTCTTAGGGCTTCTGATGGTGCCCACTGTCTCCCACTGTCTAGTGGTATGCAGAATTCATCTCCAGAAGGAATTCATGCAAGACACTAAAGAGTCACGCCATTCAAGCGTCCTGACTTCAAAGGTGTTGGGAGCATGATGGGGGCTTGTGGTGGGCATCTCTTCCTGTCCACACTGTGAGTTGGGGGAGTGGCTAGAGTTCTTTCAGATTGATGAATGGGAAAGTTGACGACCGAGTGTTACCAAGAAGCACACTCCACTGGGGTTCAGAAGGGCAGGAAGAGAAACAACTTTACCTCAGTCTCCAGCTTCGTTTTTATGAATGGATTGAGGTTGCTGAGAAATACTCACTAATATGGAAGAGGGTTTGATCATTGCCTATTGGATAATCTCCGGTGAGTCCTTCAAACTCTTGCTCTGCAATTCTGAGAGATGAGAATGTGCGGACACGTGTGTGTGTGTGTGTGTGTGTGTGTGTGTGTGTGTGTGTGTGTGTACATGTCTGTGCATGTGAGTGAAACAGATGCAGAGTAAAACCAGCATACTCTCCAGGGCATGGTGGGATTCTAGAGTGGAGAAGAAAGCATATGCACCTTTTCAGGAAGAACAGAGACAGAATCCTGTGCTGTGGCCTAGTGTCTTGCCTCTGCTGGGCAGGTCTTCACTTTGGCAACTTATCTCTGCATCATCATTTATTTGGAGTAGGCATGCATCTGCCAGGCTGACCTCAGGCTCTGCTTGGCCCTGGCATCCAGTGAAATGGTTTGTTTGTGGCTGGAAGTGCCACCTCTTTATGTCATTCTAGACTCAGTGGCCATAGGATTTAGTGAGACAACACATGTATAGAATTTAACTCAGCACTGAACACATGGCTGCACTAAGGGACAGATCTGAGTATTTACTGCAGAGCCAGACCTGGCATTGGAGTCATAGTCCCCTGACCCCCCACCCCCTGCCCTCCAGCACACTCCCATCATCCTCTGGGCTCCTGGCGTCTTTGGAGCCAGCTTCCATCACACATCAACCACCCAGTGCACCACAGAAGGAAAACAAGGAGCGGCATGCACACAGGCAGTGGCCGGCAGGCCGTGGAGCCTGTGTAGCTCCTCGGGCTCTGTGCTCTCAGGCACCACTGCTTATTACCTGTGGCCCCGAGCGTCCCTCCTGTGGAGAGCCAGCTAGGCTGGGGGCGGGGGTCCCAGTGTGCTCCTCCATGACAGGGCAGCAGCTTTGACCCGAGGGCTGACTGAGGACACAGTGGTGGCCTGGAAAGCCGGAGGGTGTGGGGGACAGAGCGGGCTCACTTGCTCTAGGCAAGCGCACAGAACAGCCTGGGCAACTCGGGGCAAGTCCCTTCAGTGTTGCCAACCTTGAATTGTCCTTGGCATTATAACAGTGATGGTTATTTTCAGGATGGCCTTGAAGAAAGCCCTCGTGTGGTGACTGTGACCCTGAGGGCTGAGGAGAGGGTTGTGGTCTCTTGCCAGCCCCACCACCACTTTGGGGCAGGAGAACTCAGGGTGTATGTGCCTCTCATTACAAACTTAAAAGCAGAAAGCAGAATGTGCTGGGCAGAGAAGTCACTGCTTAGAATCTTACTTTGGGTGCATTATGGGAAATATGAGCTCCTTATAGGTATCACAAGTCATGAAAACTCAATAGAGATAGTGAACTTGGCCTGATCTGATAGATTGGACAGCAGAAGGAATCTTTGGAGAGAGAGATGTTGATAAAATGTGTAGAGGAAGGAATGTGTGACATATTCAGTGGTGGATGAGGAAACCAGCCAAATGGGCGGAGAGGACTTGCCCCATAGCTGCAAGGGCTCCCGGGCCACATCCTTTCATCTGGTCACCCTCATCACACATCACTGAAGTGATTCCCGGCCAGTCTGAAGCCATCGACAGCACAGACTGTTAGACCTAGCTCAACCTCGCTGGAGTTGCGAGGGCCTGGTGAGTGGTGCACACTTGACATAGCTGTGCTCAGAACTTGATCAAGTTCTGGCACCCATCACGGATACCAAAATCCATGATGCTGATATCCCTTCTATAAGCTCCTGTAGTATTTGCATAGAACTTACACACATCCACTATCCTTTAAATTATCTTTAGATAACTTATTAGACACAATGCAATGTAAATGTTAGGGAAATAGTGCTTAAGAAATAATGACAAGGAAGACAGTCTGCATGTGTTCAGTATGATGCACTTTGTATGATTCTGGGCATGGAACCCAGGATCTGCACATGTAGGGAAGTCTACATGTGAGTGGTAGTGCTTGCTCTAACCTGGACCTCTGCTCCAAGTCCCTCAGTGTTTTAGAAAAATGGCTTTGATTTACTGTTGGTTGAATCTGTGATGTGACTCTGTGGATGGAGACCCCACTGCAGATGTGTATTATATGAATGAATGTATGAGAGCGTGAGCAGGTGCAATGGAAAAGGAATCTATGATCAGATTGTGGAGGGCCTTGAGTAGGAAGTAGAGCCCACTGGGTCATTTCCATGGGGAACAAGCTCTCTGAAGGGACTGTGTTCGGAAAGTGTAGCCAGAGGGCCATGCGCAGAATGGGCTGAGACCAGGCTAGTGGGAGGCCCACAGCGAGGCAGTGGTGTCAGGGAGGCAGCAGAGGCCAAAGTCCTGGGCTCGCCCATGAAACGGGGGAAAAAAGCACAGTTCAGAGATGAATTACACAAGTGCCCACGAACATCTGCTTCCTGTGGCTTCTCCTGATGGTTTCTGTGATCCCTCAGATTCTACACACTTCTCCCCACTCCCAGAATAATCACAGTGAACATCATAAAAGATACACAGTGAAGAAGAGGAGGGAAGTCACAGGGACCTGTAGCTTTTCACACCTGGCTCGGCTGCAGGAAGGTGGTGGCAGGTAAGTCCAAGGAGGGATGGGGGGCATGACCTGGTGGGGGAGAGCCGGGCCTGGACACACTGGCCTCTGCACTCTGTTTTTAGAAAACATGGAACTCCAAGTTTGCTGCTATAGAGTGAAGGATAACGGAGGAGAAAGGATTACTAGGTTTTATTTTTGCCTGGTCAAATATCTTGACTGCTTCAGCTCTTTGAAATGGTTATACACAGTGTTCTAAAAATTTTATAAATTCCTCACTAGGGAGCAGACTCCAGAGAGAAGATATCCCAAGGGGACATTCTTGCAAGAACAAGGCCAGAAGGGGAGTTGAAAGGCTCCTCAGAAACACACCGTCCTCTTCAGATAAAAGGCTCTTGCAGTGGCTCTGAGGTGTTCAGAGAGCAGTGGTTAGATAAGATCTGCCGCCAAGGACAGATATAGACAAAAGAAACCTGAAATTTCCAGTTACCACCTCAGAAATCTGATCAGAAAGGACGGGAAGAACTCAACAGGGTTAGAATTTTAACCCTGGAACCTCCACATTTGTGGTTTTTATTAGACCTTGTTTAATTCTGGGTATGCTTGTAACCGTGCCTTGCAGAATAAATAGGCCTATGTGCCTGTCAGTCGTCAGGCGGCCCGTGGGGAGGTTCAGCCTAAGAGATGAGGGAGGCCATGTTGTTCTGGGGCCTTCGGTAAAGTGGCAAAAAGGGAAGGTCTTAATTTTATGCGCCCAGATATGTAGTTGGGCATTTTTCCTGGATGCTTCTGTGATTGTGGTTTGGAAGAAATTAACATTTAACCTGGGAGACTTTGAGTAAAGTGATTGCTATCCATACTGTGAGTAGTAGGCCTCATCCTCTCAGTTGAAGGGCTGTGCAGAAGAAAAGAATGATCTCCCTCCAGCGAGTGAGAATTCTCAGCACTCCTGGGTTGCAGGCCCTGCAGATCTTGGATGCCTTGCTCCATAACTGAGCCAGTTTTCTAAGTAAATCTCTCTACATATAAATGTCTTGTTGTTTCTGTTTCTCTGAAAAACCTTGACCAATCATAAACTTAGATATGGCATCTGTCAGATTGCTAGTACTTTTGTACTTAAAGTGTATCCAGGCAGAAGAAACGCTGAGAGCAGAGAGATCCACCAGGGTTGGTGCCACTGGGTGGGACCACTTCACTCCTGCTTGTCTGTGGTCATTTCTGCTATTAATAATTTGAATGGATGCAAGCCATAGATAATTTGCGTGTTGAAAGTTCAGAGAAAAAGCATTCATTGCATTTATTAGGGAATGTTCGACTGTTATTTAGGGAAAGCAGAGCATGATAATTACCGGCCAAAGAGGATTCCCTTGGCTCAATATTAGAAAACAGATAAAGAACAGAGTACACAGTGTTAGAAAACATTTATTTTCAGGAATGAACTTTACTCTGACTGAATGATCAACCCCAAGTATTCTAGATTGTATTGGATTCTGATCCCAGAAAGTTTCAGCCAATTAGTGTTTCTGATTTGGTGCAGTGGCTTCATGGCTTTATGGTTTGGGACATGCATGTTAAACAGAGTGGGTGTTCTGACAGTTTGAGGGCCTGGGGCTGGACAAATCAGGCAGGAAAAAAAGAGGCTGGTACACAAGGACTCAGTGGAGAAAAGGAGGCACACGTCTCTGTAGCAGACAGTCATTTGTGAGAATCAAAGATGTGACCAGATGGTCTGAGAATCATTTTTAGTAGGTCACAATGAACCTCAGAATAGCAAGAGTCATGATCACACTGGTGGCCTCCAGGGGGCCCAGAGATGAGCTAAATCTCTGCATATAGAAGGGGTCTAAAAGGACCAATTTGGGCCACAACTTCTTTCAATGATGACAGAAAATGTTAGGTTCCTAAGTTAGTCTGAATTCTAGTATTTTCCCATGGGGTGAGGGAGGGGAGAAATTCCTAGCCAAAGTAGAGAAGGGAGTTTCATACATTTACATTGCAATAACATAGTCTTAAAAAATATGATTCCAGGGCTAGAAGAGAAAATGAAGCAAACACTGGACAATGAGGTTTTAGTGGGAGGATGATGTGCACCTTGTCATTGTCTAAACTGCCTGATGACCAGAGAGGCCATGTTCTCCTTCCTGTTCAGGTCCTGCCACATCCTTGTTGATGACCCCTTCTCTGCCATCTAACTCCTCCACCACCACCTCTGGGGACCTTTATGAGGAATAGATACTTCTGGAAGCCTTTTCTGTTTATTCCATGTGCCACCCAGCCCTGCTGTTTACCTGTTTCAACTCTTTGCACCTGATAGACTACAGATGGTTCCCAATTCACAGTGGTCTGACTAATGATATTTCTTTTTTAACCTTATGATGATGTGAAGGCATTACACTTGCAGTACTCATCCTGTTTCCAGACTTGCATTTGGATTATTCCCCAGGCTAATAGTGGGCAGTGTGATCCTTTCTTAAGATGCTGGTTAGCAACGGGGAGCCAGAAAGTAGACCATAAGGGGAACATAATTGAAACTCTACGGAGTATTGTGTTGCTAAGCTACGGTGTTCTGTAGGTTAAGTCTATTAAATGCATTTTTGACTTAGTATATTTTCAGCTTACGGTGGGTTTATCAAGATTCTCCCCATGGTAAGTCTAGGAGCATCTACCTCTCACTGCCTACTAGACTACACACTATCCTCAAGGGCAAGGTTGTGACTTGTATAACTTACATCACCAGTGCTTGGAATAGGGCCAGTAAGTCCCTGTTTTCTTCTCCCTAAAGTGTTCACCTTATTCTAGACTTCCATGTATCTGATTCAGTCCCAAAGCAGGGACATTACTGGGCTTAATTGTTTTTCTCTATGTCAATGATTTCATTGTTGAACCTGCTTTGACATAGGAACCTACTCTCTGTGTATATTTCTTATAGAATATTCTTTGGTTGCTATTCTAATTCTTCCAGAGACTGGGTTTCCTTTCTTGAGCCAAAGATCCCCCTGCTTGCACCATATATGTTGCCATTGGCTCCCCCCATTTCTTGTTAGAGATGGAGGTTGGTGATCTCCATTAGAACTTGTTTGTTACTGGTTTATAGACCCTTGGTCCAAGTCTTTGGCTTTATATCACAAAATGGGAATTTTTCCTAGCATACCTTTTCCAGCCTATTTTTGGCCTAACTTTAAGTGTATCTCTTTTAACAGCCAGCTGTTTGTCTAGTACTGACCCCTAGAGAACTCCTGGCCTCCATAGCTGAGCTTTCTGTGGTCTTGGATTTCAGGAGCTGGCTGTGGATGCAGTTTCACAAGCTCAGGGATGGTTCATAATGTGTCTCAGAAACAAGCTCAAAGGCTTGGATTTTCTGTCTTTGGGAAGTGGAATTTTTTCCTGAAAATTGCAAATCAAAGACCAGCTGTACTTCCCCAAGATAAAGCCCAATTATATTCATGCCAGGTGGAATCCTAGTCTCATGATCTCATGATGTAAATGTGAGATCTTGGCATAGCCCCAACATGGCTCCTCAGAGATGTTCATGCCCTAAGACCCAGACTCTGGACTTGTGTAGCTTTTCATGAAAGAAAGGACTTTGTAGCTGCAGGGAGACTCCCCAAGTGGTCCCTCTCTGATCACGTGAGCCTTTGACGCAGTGAATCTTCAAAAAGATGCAGCTGAAGGTGAAATCATTAAGATTCTAGTTGGTAGAAGGATTTGATGTGACCTTTCAGGTTCTGAGAAGTAAGTAGGGCCTGTGCGGCTTCTCCAGAACCTTCCACAACCACCAAAGCCTTGCTGGGAGCTCAGCTCACCCTAAAACGGGGACCCATAGAGCCATGCTGTGCTCCAGAGCTGTGAGATAACACAGAGGAATTGTTTAAAGCTGCTGAATTTGGGGGAGTTTGTTCCAGCAACCACAGAAAATGAGTACAGCCCCTCGTGGAGGTCAGATGGTTCTTTGATGAAAAGTGTGCCATTTCCTCTGCCATCCAGATCCTCGGGAGGCAAGCCGCTCTGTGCGTTCTTTGCAGTTGGCATTTAATGACGAAAACTCCACAGGCTGAGAACCCTGGGATTTTGGGTCTGGTTCACACCAGCTTTCTTCCCAGGCAGGAGCTTCCCTCGACGTGACAGGTTTGGACACCACAGCTTCCTTGTGAGCTAGAGTTGATCATTTCAACACCTGCCAGGGAGCTTGCCCAGCCCAGCCAGACTCCAAGGAAGCTGTTGTCAAAATTCAAGCACTGATTTCTGCTTCCACCACCTCCAGCTGCACAGCGGGGTGAGGGCTCACTCTGCAGCAGAAGTGAGATACGAAGTCGAGCATTTCTGAGGAAAACCTGGCAAGCAGGAAGTCAGCACTCTGAAGACTGCTTTCTATTCAGCAACGGGAAATTTGCTTCTACCGCAACAGGGCTGGAACAAAAGGCTCTGGGGCTTTGTCCTGGATTCCCTGCGAGGGACTGGCTCTCCTTGGCTGTAGCAAGTGCTAATGAGAGCCAGTTAGCTCTAGTCCATTTTGTAGAGAAAGACTCCTAATTTACAATGCTTTTATTAAACAACACATATATACACAGCCCTGTGCTAGGGGATAGGAGTGCAAGAGGAACAGGGAGTCCCCCACAGAAAACTGTGCTATGGTAGGGAGAGGGGCCTACGGATAACTCCCACCAGCGCAGAGAAGGATGGGTCAATGCCATGGAAAGGGTGTTTCATGGGTGTCCAGAGGTAGGAGAGGTTAATTCTGCCTGCATATCCCTGGGAAGCTGACGTAAGAGATGGCATGAGCCAGGCTCCATGGAGCGTATTAGCTGATGATGTATGTTCAGTGCCTTCCATTTTATAACTTCATTGAAGTCAAATTTTGGTGGTTTGTGTGTGGGAAACTGTTGGACTGGGTGGAAATAGGCATAAAGATGTAAACATTTGTATTCTTAGCAACTAGGTGTTCTCATGGAGTCTACTGCTGTGTTTCCTGTTCCTCTCTGGATGCAAAGACGTCCTGGCATCTCCCTGTCCATGGGTTCCACAGCCACAAACTCAACCAACCATGGGTGTAACATATTCGACAAAACTTGTGTCTGTATAGAACAAGTACAGTTATTTTTCTTGCCATGCTGTCTAAACAATAAAACATAAAATTACTTATGTAGCATCCATAGTACACTGGGCATTATAAGTGATCCAGAGGTGATTGCAAGTGTACAGAAGCATGTGTAGGGGTTGTATGCAAATATTCCACCATTTTATGTAGGGGACTTGAGCATCCATGGACCTGGTATCTGTGGAGTCCTGGAACTGGATTCCTCTGGATACTGAGGGGTGACTGGAACACCGTATTTGTATTTTTTTCTATACCCTCCTCTATAAGTACTCAGAACTGTAAGTCTTCTTTTCTTTTTTTTTTGTTTTTTGAAACAAGGTTTTGCTTTGTAGTTCAGGTTGGCCCTGGACTCATTGTGTAGTGCAGGCCAGCCTCAAACTCACAGCGATCCTCCTGCCTGTGCCTCCTGAGTGTTAGGATTATAGGCGTGAGTCTCCACACCCGGCCCTGTGGTATGTGGTTACCAGGGATTGAACTTGGGACCTTGAGTTTTCCAGGCAGCTGCCAGAACCACTGCACTAAATTCCTGGCCCTCAGATCTGTAGTATCATACTTGTGTCTTCAGTTCAGACACCACCTCAGGGCTCAGTCTAGTTTTCCCTCTTCCCACCCTTGCAGCTCCCTCCCACAGCCAGGAGAGTAGCCCCAGGTGCACAGTGTTCTCAGAGCCAAGGAGGTCTGCTGAGAGAGGGGAACGATGTGAGAGTGGCCTTGGAGTCTCCCAGGGAGGGTCTTTCAAGCTGTAATGAAAAGATTATCTCTTAGGTATTGGTGAACGACTCAAGTTTTTTGAGGAGACAGTACAAAGATTTAATCAGAAAAGCAAAAATAACAGATGTTTAAATAAAGTAATAAGGTGAAACAGGAAGGGCTGGGGTAGTTTTGCAGATTAGTGAAAATTCTCTAGGAGCAGGTTCACCTGGGTGGCGAGCGGTGTCCCCAGGGTGGCTCCTGCTGTGAGGAGCTGGGCAGACTCACTTCCCTGTCCCTCCCCTGGCTCTTCGCTGGAGTCTGCCAGGCATCGTGCCAGGGCTCAGCGTCAGTAGCCCCGTCAGTAGCCATGGACACATTTTATTTACCCACGAGTGAGATTTCCACTCCTAACATGTTTCCTAAGCGGGTGACATTCGCTAGAATGGGGATGAAATCCATCGTCATGGGCCATGGCACCCTGTCTTCAGTGATCATGTTTGTTAGAAGGCTCTTGTTGCGGTCCATAACTGAAAGCCCAGCAAGATAGGCATAAGCAAGAGGGGTTTTGCTGCCCTCTGTGGCGAGAGGTGCAGCGAAAGTCTGGGCTGAGGCCTGGCACAGTCCAGGGCTCTGGCTCTCTTGCCCAGGTCCATTCCTCCCTGCTCTCCTCCTGGCCTTGCAGGGAGCCAACCACACACTTCTGAGTCCCACCTCAATGCCTGGCACTGTCCAGAGGAGAAAGAGAAGTTTCCACCAGGACTTCAAGGAAGAGCAAAAAAGCTATCCCAGAAGTTCTCAGGAATGTTATCCTTGTATTTTAAGAAAAAAGAAATTTTCATTGCCTTTCTTTGTTTTCTTGAAAAATATCATAAATTTTGAGAAAAATTTCAAGATTAAAAAATTTCCTACTGGAGAGTAATGGGCCAAATTGAAGTGTGTCTGAAAGGTTTGGTGATTGTTTCCTCAGAACGAGACATTCTCCTTCAGAGGCAAAATCAAGTCCACACATCCCATTAGAACTTTGCCACTTGTCCAGAAATGTTCTGTGCAGGGTTTCTGGCTGGGCATTGTAAGACCCTCTGACCCAGGGTCCCAGTGTGGGTCTATCTGATGTTGCCTCGTCATTGGATTCAGGTTTGCGCTCTCGCCAGGACTGTCACAAGTGACACTGTGGTCTCAGCTTCTTGCCGATCTTATCACTTGGGACATAATTTTGATTTGTCATCACTGGAAATGTGGATTTTGGTCATTTACCTGAAGTGGTAGCTGCCAGCCTTGTCTGCTGTAGAAAGTCTGTGATAGAAAGTACAGTAGATCTCTGGAGCCCACAACAGTTTGGTTCCAGGGTTCCTTATGGATGCTATAAAGTGGCTTACTATAACTCAAACCACCTCTAGACTACTTATGATACTTAATATAATATAAATGCTTTATAAATAGCTCCATTATTTAGGAGATCGGATTGAGAAAATAATCTGTACATGTTCAATTATTCCTTTAAATATTTATTTTTTTTTAAGATGAGATCTCACTATGCTGCCCAGTCTTTGCTTGAACTCCTGTCTCAAGAAATCCTCCTGGCTCAGCCTTCTGAGTTCCATGATTACAGGTGCAATCCACTCTGACTGGTTTTGAATATTTTTGATCCAAGGTTGTTGAATCATGGGTATGAAACCCAAGGATATAGAGGTCTAACTGCATTTTGTAGGAAGATGTTTTGAGACACTAAATATGGACCATCTACCAGTTTTTAAATATATTTACTAATATTTATATTAATATCAATATGGATTCCTAAATTGCTATTTTATTCAAAAGACTATGATGATTTCTTTTTATGCTTAGGTGATCTCTGACTGGCTAGGAGGAGCTCCTTCAGGCTGGCTTCTATGCCCTTTAGCAATGTCCTCTGAGGACCTGTTTCCTTCTCACATTCTGGCCCAGGAAGATTACTTCCTTTTCTTGTGTTTTTTCCCTGATCAAATCCTGAGACCAGCTCCTTCTCAGGAGCTCCTTCAGTGAAGAGAGCAGGTAGCCCGGGGACACTGAGCGCTCTCCCTGCTCCTGGGGTGGCACCGTGGCTAGACTGTCTCATGCCCGTGGACAGGAAACACATTCTGCCTGTGAGACCTGCACTGACATTTGTATTTGTTTGTATATTGACATCCGTGAGGCCACACCGAGGTCCCCAACTCCAGCACCACACCACAGGGCTCAGGTTAGCTTCTCCTTTTCTACAGTTGTATTTCTTATTTCAGTGCTGAGCAACCTGCCTGCCTTTATTCCTACCATATTTGTTTTTTTGATTAATCCTTGCTACGTAATCATCTTTTCGTAGATCCCTGCCCCCACAGTCACTCTCCTCATCTCAGTTGGACCCCGACATCCTGCCTTGCTTTATTTTATCGATTTACACTTGCAGCTCATCCAACCTTTGTGAACCTTTATTTACACTAGACAGTCAAAGCTGCCCCAGTAGACCGAGGGGGTTATTGTTCCTTGAAATACATGGTCTGCTGCAGGGGACAAAGATATCTAAAAAGAAAAAAAAAAAATCAAAGTTCTCTAAGGAAAGAGGAAAGGAAAATACACGTTGAATTAGCAATAACTGCCCATGACGAGCCACACACACATATCCTTCTTACTGAAAATGTGCGCACATACACGCACACACACACAAGCCCATCCCAACAAGCACTCCCTGACGACAGACAGACAGACAGCTCCTCACGCTGGGTCAGTGAGTGCGGCTGTGGGATTGCTGAGAAAGGAACGGCTAGCATAAACAGCTGCCCCGAACAGCAAACTATTCACACAAGGACTCTGGAGTACAGCCCAGGCTTAAGTCATGGCAGCATAAATATATTCTGAAATCACAGCCAGCTCTTCCATCCCAGATACACTGTCCTTCCCTCCTCTGTCACTCTTTGCATTGAAGCCATGAGAATGTAAAATGTTAGAGACACTGATGACTTTCTCTATGGAAATGTTGCACAAATTTCTGCTGTCACCAAGTTGTTTACGAATGTAGGTTACTGGATCCCTGGGCCACCTGGTGTGGAAAATTCCCAACACTCAGAATTGTTAGGCTGAAGGATTTTTGCCAAACTGAAAATCAGCACTCACTGTTGTCTTGATCTGCATTTCTTTAATCTTGACTAAAGTTGAGCATCTTGTCATATGGTTGAAAATCATTTTTATTTTTTTCTGCTAAAGATTTTTATCTTCTCTGAACACTTCTCACCGCGTGGATAGTCTTTCTTTTACTGATTTGTAAGAACTCTTTGTATATTGAGAAAATTAGAATACGATTTTATGATATGAATTTCAAATGTATTTTCTCACTTCGTCTTTTTTTGGTAGTAGTTTTTATCCAGATACTATATTTTGCTTGTATGATAGAAATATTAATCTTAAGTATATTAATCTTGTGCCTTTGCTGAGGGCTCTGTAAACCGGAGAATTAAAGTCTGTAAAAGTCACATTGCTGACGACGCCTATCGCTTCCTCTCTGCTGCCCAGCCTGAGCTTTTGAGCTCCACCGTGCTGCTCAGCTGGGGCCTTTCGTGAACCTCCCTTTATCAGAAGCTGAGAGTGGCCATGTGCCAGGTGCTATTTAGGTGCTGGATACAGAGATCCAGACTGAGGCCTTCAAGAGCTCAGAGTACAGTGTGATTAAGGTTTGTCAGGCTACAGTGGGACAAACCGGGACAAACCACCGGCCGGGACGTCTTATAAATGTGGTGATTTTGGATCTGCCTGTTGGGAATCGAGCAGGTTCCTACCAGCTAAATCGATGGTAAGGTGGAGAAAGGCGCTGAAGGCCAAGGACACTGTGAAAAGTGAGGAGAGTGCTGGGCTTGGGCTTTGCTCCTTAAGCTATGGAAAGGTTACAGACGGGACAGGTGATTCGTGTTATAAGACAGTGCTGCCCTGGACAGCAGAGTGGAAGCGTGGTGAGGCACGGCAGAGTTTGTGACCAGACACCAGACAGGAATATAGGCCATGGGGCTCTTGGAGAGACCAGGACCAATGTGCAAAGTAGCAGAGGAGATGAAAACTGAGGGCGGGTATGGGGACTAACTAGGGCTAGAGGGAGGTGGTGCGGTGTTGGGGAGCAGGGGAGGCAGGATCGGGGAGGACCCCAGACTCCTCTGTGGGCAGTGCAGGGGCTCACTGAGAAGAGCCATGTTAGGAGAGGTCCTGTGGGTTGGGTGAGCTCACTGTGCTGCTGGAATGTCTAAGGAGGGGTGTTCCACGGGCAGGAGGGAAACATGGGCATTTCTGGAGAACCTGCACGGGACACACTGCTCGTGGCTGAGGCCTGATGGTGAGGATTTACATCCTGCTTCTTAAATGTCCCGCAGGGGCCCTGAATGAAAGTCTTGGTCCCCAGAATGGCTTTCTCGGAAGGCTGAAATTATTTATTGTTAATTACGATTATTAAACATTGAAGAATGGAAGTCTCAGGACACAACAAAAGTTATCTTTGTAGTGTAGCAAAGCAATTGAGGAATAAAGAAAACATTATCAGAACTTGAAATGTTAGTAGAGGAGAAAAGAAGAAACAAAACAAGCAAACAAAGAAAAAGCCATGATAAACAAAAACCTCAGGTATATGAGGATAGAAGTGTATGTCCAAAAAGATCAGTAATTACAATAAATGTTATCAGTTAAAGGCCTTTGGTTTTTAAAAGACACAATTATCTAATTGATTTTTAAAATAGAACTCAGGTTTGTATTATTTATAAGAGACATACTTAGGAAGAAATGACATCATATAGACCAAAATTAAATAAGAAAAGTTACATAAGACAAACACTAATAAAATAAAAACACATAGCAAGTTGAATATCATAAAAATAAATTGTAAAGGGATTTCATTGTTGGGAATGAAGAGAAACATTCGGAATAAGGACAGAATAATTCTACAAGAAGAAACAGTAATTATAGATCTGCGTGTTCTTAACATAGTGTCAATATTTATAAAGCAAAACCAAGAAAATGTGCAAGGAAATTAAATGATTAAGTTGGCAAAAATAAGGATGTGAAAGATTGCAACAACACAGTTAAAAAGCTTGTCTCTCCATCAGAGAGAGACAAGCTTCTTAATTGTGTGGTTGGAGCCTTCTATAAGTATTTCCCTTCTGTTATCCACTTCCTCACTGTCCAATATCTAGAATATCTAGAATAAAGATCATTCCTGGAAATGTAGTCTTAAGACAGTGGCTCAGAGGGACATGCTTCCAGCTGCAATGAGTTCAGACTCTGCTGACTCCTCACCTCTAGCAATCGGGCTGAACAAGGTTGTGCAAGGATCTCCGCCCCCACTGAAGTCAGGTCTCCAAACTGGGTGACTCGGGGAACTCCTGGATTGACCGCTTTCCAGACTTTGGGTGGATCAAGTACAGTCATGCATTGCTTAATGGTGGGAATACCGTCTGAGAAATGCATACTTGGGCGAGTTCGGTGTGCAAACATCACACAGCGCCCTTCCACCATCTGGATGGCCCAGCCAACCTCATACAGAGGCCGTGTGGGATGATTCGATGTTCCCATCATCCTGCACCCAAGTTACTGTGCTCAATACTGTAGGCAACTGAAGCACAGGGGTATTTCATATTTAATCAACTCTAAACGTAGATGTGACATGAGCAACACCAACTTTCTATCTCCAGTGTCATCATCCCCTGTACATCATCGACAGGAACATTATTACGTGGGGCCTGACCCAACTTGATTTACTGGTCTAATTTTTCTTCCTCCCTCTGAGCTCTCTGATGCCACATAGCCATTGCACTTGGGCTGTCCATGACCACAGAGTGTGCTCTGAGGCTGGAGAGCTGGTTTGAACACCAGGAGGTCCCAGCTGCAGGCCAAGTCTGACCCCAAGAAGGGCTGAGTGGCTCTGTAGTCTGGTGAGCATCCCCAAATCAGGCTTTCTGTGCTACTTGCACTTCTACGTTATCTCCAAATTGACCCTCCACCCTTCTCTGTGGAAATGTAGATTTTTATGTATATATATGGTTCTCAGCTTCCTCTAGTATTGAAACATTCAAGAAGAACTTGGCAAGGACAAAGGTTTTTCTACAATGGCGCTTGAGTCTTAGAGTCACTGCAGTCCTGCGGGGTGGACAGGCTTTCTCCGTGTGGCTGGACCTGGATGGAGCCGGCAGGCTAACATGTGTGTTGGCCCCTACAGGACAAGGAACCACACACACCACTCACTGGGGCCTGGGGCGAATTCTCCAAACTTGCCTTTTGTTTAAGAGGTGAACATTTGGTGCTTTGTGATGATCTTCATTATTACGGATGAAACATTTGCTCACCTTTCTCCCTTCACAACTTTCCTTTGCTTCTCAGAGTCTGCCACTTGAGGAAGAAGGAAGAGTTCTTTCCTGGGTGCTTAAGGTTCAGTGGTAGAAAACAAGGTGGAGAGGCGACTACGGGGTTGAGGGGGCTGTGTCACACCTGCTATGGTTATATACCACAGAATGTCCCTGCACAGAAGGGCCAACTAAGTCGCTGCCCCCTTCAACATCTTGCAGATGGAACTATCTTAATCACCTATCAGAACAGGTTTGCAGCTCAGGATTTCTGCTTCCCCCGAGTCTCCTCTGAGAGCCGTGACTGAGGAAAGTCCTCTGGAAAATCTCTTCCCTTATGGGGTGCTACTCAGAGGCCCAGATTCACTGCACCCACCTTGCATTTCTTTGTTTCCCAAATAAATATTATTTTCTTTGAAGTCTATGTCAATTTTTTTTCTTGTAAGTTATCAATCCTAAACTGGGTTGGATGGTACAAGCCTGTTGTCACAGCTTCTGGGAGGCTGAGGCAGGAGGGTTACAAGTAGAAGCCCAGCTTGGGCAACTTAACCACTTACTGAGACCTGATCTTAAAAAAAAAGCACTGAAGGTAACTCACTGCAAAGGTCCTGGTTTGATCCCTAGGACTGCAGAAGAAAAAATTTTTTAACTATTTTGAAGCAAAGATCTTTATTGTTGGATTTTAGGAAAGATTTTAAATATGTCATTATGGAAATCTTTCAATTTTTAACTTGTCCTACACCATTTTCAAGGAGGTTTAGACTCCCTATACCTCTGGTTATCAAGGAAAAATAATTGGAAACAGAAAAACTCGCTCCCTCCCTCGGCCACCCTCACGCAGTCGGGCTGAGCTGGCAGGAGCAGCTTCTTTGTAGTTCTGATCTGGCTCTTTGGCAAGCTTCCTGCTTTTCTTTAACATACAGGTTCTCTGTCAATGGGATCTTCTCAGCTCCCAGATATGGTCTCTGGTGATCTTTTAAGTGTTTATTTCTTCCACGCAGCCTAAGGCAGAATTAATCATCCTGGTTATCTGAGCACAGAGATTGGCTCACTCATTCGTTTAGAAAGTGTCTCGGATGTTTCCACTGTGAGCCATAGCCGAATGCCATTAGGAAGTGGGTGAATTGCTTCCCTCTGAACCATTCTTTTAGAGGCAAATGTTCTCTCTGAATGGGAAATTTCAGTCTGTACTAATGTAAAGTACTGCAAATATCTTCTGTCTCAGCCAGGGCTCAGAGGCTCCTGTCCTGTGGGTGTGTGGACCAGCCGGTTAGGCTCTTCATCAGGTAAGACTCTTCTCCCCTTTCATAGGCTGTGACAGCCAGCAAAGTGCCTGCAGTGGGCACTGAGTACCTATTTATCAGATAAAGGTGTCTTTCTCACTAAACAGGTCTGAAAAGGTTCTACTTTGCAAAAATTGCTTCTGGCACTTTCCACAGCTCTTCTCTTGGATTACAGGCTGGTGATATTTAAAATTGAGAGGCCAAACTGAAGCGCTTCCCCGTGTAGGCACACAGGAAACATGCGGAGTTCATGTCCAGACTCTAGTGATCGTGGGGTCTTAGGAAAGGAGGAGGGAGAGAGTATGTTCATTTTATTCTCAGGATGGAGAAGCTGGGTGACAGTTTACCAAGATGGCCCAAATGGCGGAGTTCAGTGTGGTTGCGCTGCCTTTTACGTGATTATGGATACAATGCGCAAGCTACCTTTGGTGCGCACAGAAGTCCTGGAGAGCCAGCTGCCAGGGGTTTGAGGTGTGACACAGCCCCCTCCTCCCCTAGACATCCTCTAGGAGGTGGGAGTACCACATGCTGCCAGATTTGAGGTCTCCGAGCCCGGCTGTTGTCCTCAGCTTTGTCTTCTGTAGGAACAAATCCAAGCCCCACCCTCAAGTCTTCTCCGGGAAAATCCACTGCAACTTTATCCTGCATGTAGCTTCATTTTCTGTTCTCCCCCGTGTTTCCTCTGTGCAGCATAGGCTACCAGTGAAGTGCATTTCTGTGGACGGTTTGGTCTCGTCCAGTAGTGGTGGTGTGCCAGCGAACACTTCACAGCCAGCTCTCCAGGGAAAAGCAGGCAGTGCTGACTCACGGTGTTTGGCCATTTCCACGGGATGCGTACTCCCAGCCCTGGTTGACTTTGAGCTACCAGTCTCCATCTCCAAAAGGTCAGGAAGAGGTGTATACAAAGGCTGCAGCAAATTGCCAACACTTTCCATCTGAGGAGCCCTTGGCAGGCAGGACCTTCAAGCTGGACACAGCCCCAGGGGCGCCTCTCAGAGTTAGATGCTAGGTTCACCTTTCCAGGCTCTGAGATGGAACTCAGGGAGGGAATAGCATTATGCAGCAGGAGAAGCCTCTGAAAGCCCTGGCATTGTCCTGTGTGGGGCTGGGGTGGCTGAGCCTTTGCACCCACTCACCTCAGACCTCATGCTCCTCTAACTGAGGTTGGGTTGACCCTGGCTAGATTGGACAAGACCTGCCCTGGGACAATGGTGGGACAGAGAGCATGGCACAGGGAAGCTCAGGTGGCACTTCAGAGGTTGACCACCTCTTGTTGCATCAAGTTGAGTGTGGAGGCTTCCCCATGGGAGCACCCCAGCTCCCCGTCCTGTCACCAGGGACTCCTGTGTGGTCTGTTGCTCCTCCCCAGAGCTCGGCAGTGCCCATGGTCTCCTGTTCAGGGTTGAGGTTCCTTCCTGGGCCCTACCTGGTAACCCCATCTGCTTCGTCCTCGACTGGTGGACCTTAGTAGTGGGGTTGCTGGCCTGTCCTTGGGCAACACCTTGTAGACCCCCGGTGCTCTGAGTGTCTACAGTCAGGGGCTCCAGGTATCCCTGGCTCACAGAGGACCGTGGCTTTGGGTTGGACCTTGGGCCCAGCGTGTGCAGGTAGGTGAACAAAGGCAACAATGGCATCCCAAACCAGTTTATGGAGAAGACCTGGTGAACTCACACGAGGCTCCTGTGGTTCATTCTCTTCTTTTACTTCCAGGGACCCTGGGGCATAGAGTCTGACCTGAGTCCATGGCTGGTTAGGGCTGGGAATTGAAGACTGTATTTCCTTCTTCCCAGTGAACTCTGTCTTTTTCCTTCCTCAAGATGGTTTGTGTTTAGAAAGGGCCTCATTAGCAGATTTTCTCTTCTCCTTGGTTAGCTCCTGTGAGCTCAGCCCATCCTGGCAGGTGGCCTGTCTGTTTGTGGAGGAATTATCCTGCCTGCCAACTGGGTGTTGGATTTGCATGCTCGGGGGCCTCAGGGAAATCATCTGGAATAGCTAAGGCTTTCACTCTCCAGACTTCTCAGCCTCCAGTGCAGATGCAGGCAGTGTAGGCTCTGTGCCCTAACAGGAAACCACCTCAGGCTGTCTCTGGGCTGGCTGCGGAGGTTGGGGGGTGGGGGGAGCCCCTCCAGGGCTGGCCAAGGACTGGAGTTCTTGGGCTCAAGGGACTCTCGCTCTTATTTACCACTTTACCTTCTTTCAGTACACGTTCTTGCAAACAATGAGTCCAAACTGATGACATGATCTTGCTCAGCCATTTTCATATGATGCTTTAGCATATCACAAGTACTTTCTGATTTTTAAAGCTTTCTAGCACTCATCTCTCTTTATGGACTTCATCCTGCTTTCTATGATACATTTGCTACCTTTCTGATTACTCTTTTTGTTACTTTTAACCTATGGATTTAACTGGCCTCTTGCCTTAACAAGAGAAGTTTGACTAGCAAGGAAGGACTGGCGGGGCTCCCATGTGAAGTCAGTATAACACAGTTAAGTCAGTGCATGGATGGGAGGGGGCATGTGAGCCCAGGCTCTGGGGGGGGGTCACCCAGCCAAGGAAGCCTGCAGGGCAGTAGTAAGAGGTTTGGTGGTGGGGGACAGCATCCAACAGGAAGTTCCTGTCTTTTCCCCAAATGTCAGGGCCTTGGATCTCTCCTCCCTCCTGCTTTAAAGTCACAGAACTGATTCAGAGTGACAGAGCCAGGAGCGGGGATAAAGGGAGAAGCTCTTGTCCAGCTAATGAGCGGCTGCTGCTGGATCAGTGAGAGGGGAGGGCTGGAAAGAGGGAAAAGTAAGGTACTTTCAATGTCAGATGAGCCTTGCTTCAACCAGAGGCTAAGAAGCTTGTGGACATGCTGTTCATATAGAGGATCTGTGCAAGAGGCACTCAAAAGTCCAGTTCCCAGAGGGCAAGAGAAGGGAAGGACCAACGTATCTGAGCCAGCCAAGGTGGCTTTCCTAGTGAAGAGGAACTGAAAAGTAGCCGCAGAACACCATGATGTAGAAATTGCAGTTGACATATGCAGAATTATGCTTCACTCCTTAGTCAAGTGCGTTCTAGATGTCTAGATTCAATCATTATAGTGAATTCCTTTGCCAAAAACACTCTATTAGTTTGATAGCACCGTCATTCACAAATTATCACGCCCTGACTACTTACAGATCAGAGCTCTATTTGCTGGTAGCTGGGGAGGCTGAAGTCCAAGGTGAAGCCATGGGCGGGGCTGGCGCTCCCGAGGCCTCTCTCTGGCTTGCAGAGGTCTGTCTGCTCCCCGTGGTCCCATGTGGGACCCCAGTCATATCAAATTAGGGTCCACTTTAAATGCTTCAGCTTATCTAAATTACCTCTCCAAAGGTCCCAGCTCCCAATGCAGGCTAAGGGGGGGAGCAGTTAGGACACATGAAATTTTTGGAGGGATCACAGTTTGTGACCATAGGACCTTCTGGTGTTGTTAAGGATGCAGACCTCGTCAGGCTGTACCCAGTAAACAGTTCCTACCACTCGCCTCCATCAGACTGAGTCAGGAATCACACCGGGCTGTGTGTTAATCATTCCTCACCTCCACCTGGGCTCCAGCAAACCCTGGCTCCTTCAGTAAATGGAGACATTTCTAAAGGATTTGCCCTTGTGCGTCTCTCTCTATACTTCTGCTTCTGGAGATTTACAAAACTGTCTCTCACAGATAGAGAACAAGGTACAATTTGATCTAAAAAGTCAGAGCCACAGGTTGGGTATTATCTGACATACATTCCTACCTCTGTCTCTGTCTCACAAGAAGGGTTCCCTGTCTCCTCCAAGGGCTGAGCATTCTTTTCCTCCTTTCATGCTGCACTTGTATTTCAATACCAGGACTCTACTGGGACGTCAGACATAGAGGCGAATCTGTGCTGCAAAAGGCTCCATCACTGGTCTGCTGTGGGAACTGGGGCAAAACACCACACCTCTCTTGCCGTATTGGGTGCCATCATCCAGGGCTGCTGGTGGAGAGTGTAGAGCATGTGTGTAGAACTCCTGGTTCAGGTGTTTAAATGCAGTGTCGACACAGGTAGTGCTGTCAACAGGGAAGACCCGAGTCTGCATCCAAAAAAACCTACATGTCCCTGGGCTGCGCTATCTGAACCTCTCTAGCTGCTCAGAGGACACCTCTGAGGAGATCATCTGTTGGTCCCTCTTGTCCCGCCTCCTGCAGCCTTCCCTTTGATGATGCACTGTGCACTCTGCTGCTGAATCTCTTGCCTGTTGGCTCATGGTGCCATGCCCTGAGCCCGGCCACATCACACCGTGACAGCATCCCAGACCACACCAGGTCTCACTGTGGCGGGCTGCACTGTGCTGTGCCATGCAGTACGGAACTGCGCTGTACCACACCACAGCTGGCAGATGGCTGCTCCAGGCCAACCGTTGCTCTTCCTTTGGGCCAAGACTTCTCCTCGGTGCCCATTCTGGTTCCTGTCCTTTTAGTTGAGTTGCTCATTTGATCTCCATTCTTGACATCCTGAGTGTATGTCCCTTTGGGCTTCCAGCTCTGCTCCCTTTGGACTCTGAGATCCCTTCCAGCTTCAGGGAAGAAATTCCCTGACCTCCCAGCTTGCAGAACCTAAGAAGAAGCTCTATGGAACCATGAAATGGTCTCTGTCTTCTTCCCCACATCCCTAGCTGAGCTGAGACATCCCCTACTTTTTGCACGAAACAAAAATTGTCCTTTATGGTAATATAAAACTATATGCAGATATAAAACTTTAATATTTGAATTTAATTTGTTAGAGCTTTGTGCTTGAAAACTTAATCAGTTTTCGCTTTGAGATTTACTATTAAATTTTTATACATATTCCTCTCCATGTGTCTATGTGTGCTCCACACCCTTATAGATGCATACACATTTTCAGGAATCAGGAATATTTTATGGGTACATAATGTAAAACATATGTATATATATAAGCTTGTATCCTTTACATAAACTTTTTATGAAGAAACATAAAAGTATGGACTACAAAATGTCCACCCTTAGCCATGTTCTTGTCATGATGTCTATGTTCAGTTGTCAGCTTCCTCTTAGCACCTACAGTATCCAGATGCCTAGACTAGATCCATGATTAAATGAACTTCTTTTGTTTGCTTTTTAAACCTAATTTTTAAGGGTAACCTTGCAAGTTGACCGTGGTCCTACAGGTCCTTCCTAACTGCTTCCGACCAAGGAGGTAGAGGATTATTACATGTTAGTCTGTTTTGTGTTACTATTGCAGAATACCTGAGGCTGACTGCTTTATAAAGAAGAGAGGTTTACTGAAGACATGTTTCTGGACGTTTAAGAGCAGGATGATGGCTTCTGTTGGGTGGCACTGATCACTGATGATCCCTCAAGCAGGATGACATTGCAATGGTAGGGATATGTGTGGAAGAGACATGGTGAAGCAAGAAGCCAGAAGGATTCAGAGGAGGAACCTGGCCTGCTTAGAATGACCCAGTGCCAAGAGCTAACTCACCTGCAAGACTGACATTCATCCCTTCTGAGGGCAAAGCCCCGTGTCTAGTTACCCTCTTCTTCAGGGTTCTGCCATTTTGACCCTGTCTCAAGAACCAAGCTTGGGGAGACCAAGTTTCCAGCACATGAACCTTTGGGGAGCACACTCAGACCATGTCCAAGCCACAGTGCCATGACAAAGAAACTGTTTAGGACTGCCTTTGCTGCTATGTTTCCTAGAGTTCCCGGTGATCCTGGCTGTGAAATGGCCTAGAGTCGCAATAGGTTGGAAACAATAAAATTACTGTATGTGAAAGACAGAGATGAAGTGTGCACGTAAGTGTTTATGGGCATTATTTGCTTAGAGCCTAACATTAGTAAGTGCTTTACTAAGGTGGCAATGAACACCTGCTAGGAAGATGGATACAGAATGTTGTTCTGCTAGTATAATTCTGAGAAAGAGATTAGGACAGGAACTCCATTCCAAAATGGCCCCATATGTTACCATCTTCCAAATCATCTCTCCTGAGACCTTCACAGCCGTTGGTAACTTCTTGCTCTGCTTTTTATCCGTTCATCGTGGTAGTAGAGTTCTGAGTGAGGTGGGAACTATGCTGTGGAGAACATCAGTAATCCACTTAGGGAAGGTTTTGTAGAAGGGATGGCATTTGAGGTGATTCTTGAAGAATGTAGAGAGTTTGGTCCACCCAGTTGGGGTGGTGTGGAAGATGTCTCTCATGTGAAATGCAAATGGGCATGGAGCACCCTGCCTCCTTTTGCTCTTGGAATCACTACTTGTATTTCTCCCATTTCTCCCTTATTTGTGGCTCCCAGTTCAGCAGAGGATCATACCTGAACCTGGGGCTGCAGCCTCCTCCCCGTCTCCTAGCCCCTGGGCACCCTGCACATCCTATGTCTAGAATCTCTACTGAGCCTCACAGTGCCTATTGAGGAAGTCATCATGAACCGCTGCCCTTGTTTCTTTCTTGTTCTATCGTGTTCCCCAGATGCAGGGTGAAGCCTACGTGCTGTATTTCTGACCTTCAGTGCCTCTACTTTATGACCTTGACCTGTCCTTTCTTCTTGCATTCCTATTACTTTTCGAAACTAGCTTTTCTTTTCCTGCCAAATAAATCTGCTTACTGCTTCTTAAGTTTGCACAAAGATTCAGACCTCTGTGTCTTGCTTTGTAGACTACTTCCACTTCTCTGTAACTATTCTAATCTTTTCTGAGGGCAAGGTTTTGAAGTCATTATAAACTTTTTTTTTTAAATGACAGAAGGGTGTACATATTTATCATTAAAACTTGTTTGGACATATGTACAGATTGTGAAATCACTAAATTGAGTGGATCAACCCATGTATCACCTTATACACTCACTGTCTTTTTGGTAAAATGTAACTCACTTGATTTTAAACAGCTTTTCATACCCCATTTCAGGTCTTTCCTCATGAATCTTTCTTTTTCTAGTTTTCTAGTCCATACTAGTTTTCTCTTTTTTATGCTTATAGATTACTTTATTGGATTTTAACAAACATTTACGTTCATATTGAATAAATGATGATTTATTAATTTTATTGTCTAAAATAATTTTAAACTATTATCAGAAAGAATTTGCTAAATTTTAAACAATACATAACATCACATCTTTTTGTATAGCAGAGCTTATCTATCCTTTCTCTCTTTTTTTCTTTCTTTCTCCCTCTCTCACCCTTTTTCTTTCTTTAATAATTTTCTGGTTTACCCAAATTGCTTTCTTTCTTCAACTCCTAATTTGCATTATTTATTAATTCACTTTGGAATTTATCATTTCTGTGTTATACACAGATTTTATGTTTGTCATTTTTACAGCAAGTACATTTCCATGTGCATTAGTTTTATGGAAAATTTATAAGCTCTCTGAGAGCAGGAATTTTGTATTTACTTTTTTGCCCTAGAGAAGTTATTCAGACAGTGGTGTGAAGATCAGTGCCCACCAGCAACCTGGAACAGATCTGGGACAACATGAGCACAGCAAGCAAGAGTAAGGATTTCTAAATCTTCCTAGCAGCTTGATACAGCACAAGGGCAGGGTAGAGGAAAGCTGCTCAACCTATGGCAGACAGGAAGTAGAGCGAGAAGGGAGGGGTCAGGAAAGAGTTCACTTGGCCAGGCCACAACCCAGTGACCGCCTCCTTACTCAGCTGTGAATTAACTCTTTGGTTGACTAATCAGTTCCAAACAAATGAAACTTTGGGGGGCTCATTTTAAATGAGTAGGGAGGTAGACCAATTTTTGTTCTACAGAAGCATCCTATTGAAGAAGGAATCTCTCAAATGTTTCCACGCCCGCAGTGCTTCGGGCAGCTTCTCAGAGATTGAGTTCGTGTTCCTTGGTCTTCTGTGGCTCACAGACTCAGTTCCTGTACCCTTTCCTGAGTCATGGTGCCTCTGAGGCCCTCGCTGGCTACTTTAGTTTCCTCTTTGGGGTGCTGGTGCGGTGCTGGCCTCTCACTGCTTAGATTATGAAATTCACGGCTTTATTCATCAATCCCAAAACTCCTAATATGTTTTCCAGAGTTTCACCAATGTGTGCTGGCTGTTTGCAGTACTGAGGTCCCCTAAGAAACAGGGGTTCCATGGCTCATGCACGGCCTCTTGCTCACCTGGTGGCTTAGAGGGGTGGGGGTCAAACAAACTTCATCAACTCTAATTACAGGCCCACAGCCCAGCCCACCCATGAAATTCTCATAGAAGGATGGGATGGTGTTTTCTTTTTTCTCACTGTATGTATGAAAATCACCCACCTAACATGGCCAGTGACTAGTAAGCCCATCCGCTACTTCCTGCTGAGAGAATTCTCCTTATCACCCAGTGCTCTTCTGTAGGTGACACCCATGGGGTGGTGGTAGAAGAGATGACAGATGGTGATTTCATGTGCAGAAGGGTAAATGCTTTCTGAGTTCGAAATCACCCTCTTTTGCTTTGCACTGAGCTCTGAGTAATGAATGTGGCTCAATAAAAATTCAACCAACCAGGGCCTTCCTTTTGCCTGCTGGGCTCCTTTTCCTACCTACTTTCCATCCCACCGATTTCTTGCCACAGGATGTGCCTGTTATGTTTTTGACAGCCAAGCCCAGGGCCGCTGCCCAGCAGTGGCACTGTGGCGGAAGGGAAGGGCGAGAGCTCAGCTGCAGCCTGACAATAGGAGAAAACCCCTCGGGACACACAGTGATGTCATCGGGAGAGAGATGAAGGGCAGGCTGTGTCCAGAGCAGGCCCAGCATTGAAAGGGAGAGAAATCCTGGGCTGGTGGCTTCTCAAGATGAGCGATCACCATTTTAGAGCCAGAAATATCCCATCCCTGCCAGTCCCAAGAAAGGAAGAGCCGAGGAGCTGTGATGGCAGCCGCCTCCCAGGAGGGCTCGGAGGAAGGGCCCTGGGAGGAGCAGCAGTTTGCTGCCCGAGTGTACACTGTGCGCCTCAGCAGAGAAGGAGGAGGCAGGAGCGTGGGGCAGTGGCTTCCTGGCCAGGATCACTGTGCCACTGCGGGCCAGGGAGGGTTCACTGTCCTCCAGCTCTGAACCGTGGGCCTGTCCCTTTCTCCCTTCTGCATTAAAGACCCCTCAGTGGCTTCTTGGGAGTGGGTGGCTGCACTGTGTCCCCAAAGCCTGGAAAAGAAGAAGGTGTCAGCTAGTTTCTAAGGTTATTTTCGTGGGTGCAGTTGGGAAAGAGCCTCCTCTGCCTCCCTTCAGTACGTGAGTGGGAATATACCTTGCTGGGACCTCCAGAGGGAGCAGGGATCTGAGTGGCGAGGAGGCCCGAGTCAGGGCTGCCTCTGACGGTGGCCCTTTAGGTACCTTCTGGCTGGAGAGACACTGCAGTTGCCGCACTGTCTTGTTGATTAATTTTGCAGGAATCTATGGACCCTGTTGTCCAAATGCACAGCTGGCATCAATCATTTGCCCACATTTTGCCTGCCCTGGCAACCCCTGATAGCCCCTATTCTACTTCCTGTCCCAGTAAATGGGACTGCTCTAGATACCTGGTGTGAGTATTCATCCTTACGTAGCTGGTTTATTTCACTTAGTGTATCAGCCTAAAGTTCATCCATGTTGCAGCATATATTTGAATTTTCATTCTTTTTTAAGGCCAATGTTCCATTTTATGGATAGACCACATTTTGTTCACATATTCATCTATGGTGGGTCACATAACTTTCTTTTATGTTTTAGGTGTTAGCAACAATGTTATGAACTTGGGTGTATGAATATCTCTTCAAGACACTGTTTTCAATTCTTTTGGGTAGATGTCAATTTCTCATCCCTGGATCAAAATACCAGACACTTTTGACTTAAAAGAGGAGAGATTTATTTAATTCTAATTATTGGCTGACAGTTTCTAGTGGATTTTGCCCAAGGCTGGCTTCATGGCAGAAATAGCACAATGGAAGGAGGAGAGAGAGAGAGAGAGAGAAAGAAGAAGGTATCCCCCTTCTGGGTCATGCCCTCAGTGACACACCTCCAACCAGCCCCATTTCCTAACAGGACATTCAGCTATGAACTCATCCATGATGAACCCATTGATGAATATGGTGCTCCAGGATCCAGTTACTTTCCACACACATGAGATCTTGAGGGGAGACTCTAGATCTAAACAGTCACATAATCCAGAGGTGGAATTGGTGGACTGATTGAGAATTCTATTTTTAATTTCCTAGGAACCCATCAAAACCTTTGTCCCCAGTGACTGCACTGTTCTACATTGCCACAAACAGAGTGCAGAGTTCTAACTTCTTGGTATTCTTGCCAGCGTTTGTTATTCTGTTTTCTGATAGCCTTCCCAACGGGGACAAGGTGATATTGCACTGTGGGTTTGATTTGCATTTCCCCAGTGATTAGAGCTGCTGAGTATCTCTTCATGTGCTGGTTGGCATTTGCATACCTTTTTGGGAAAAATATGTAGTCAAGCTCTTTGTGTATTTTTGAATGCAGTTGTTTTGGGGAGTTGAGTCACAGTGACATTTTGGGGCTTCCTTCCATTCCCATTCTCTGTTCCTCTGTTCCCCTCTCTTCCCACGGTCTGGCAAGCTGGCCATGATGTCCCCAGGGAGCATCTTCCCAGAGCCCTTGTGGCAAATTTAAGGTGAGGCAGAGCAACATGACTCATGATAAGTCACTTCCACCATTCGTAGGCTGGACTTCACATCAGCACAGATGTGCTTCATCAAATACACTGAGACAGATGCATGTGCAGCAGATAAATCGGGGAGTGAACTCTGAGATCACAAAAGGATTCTGGCTCTGCCATATAATTACTTTCAGAAAGGACAGCAATGGCTCAAAGGTTTTAAAAGTCAAAGTCATTTTCTGCAGTAGTTCTGCCTTAACTTTCATCTGCCTTAGAATACAGACAGCAAATCATCAAAGTCCTCCATCTTGCAGCCTTTTCATCTGAGAGGACTCTGCAGACTGACCCAGCATGGTAAGTCCTCATTCTATAGGTGTACCATTAAAATCCTTTCCAGTAGAAGATGACTATAACTTCAAGTTTTTTTTCCAAGTTCAAATGACCCACAGCAGCTCAACATCCAGGGCAGGAAGCTTGCACAGGATGTCCCAGGCACAGCTGTGGCAGCGTGGAGAGGGCTGACCCTGAAAGCCCTTGTGTGGATGTAGGTCTGTTATGTGCAGACTGGCAGGTTCCACATTATACCAAGTTATCTGGCTAAGGCGGTGAGTAGAGACAAGATCTGGGCCACACCTCCACTGCTATGTCTTTATCTGCTATAGGGCTGCATCTGCAGAGAGAAAGATGTGTTCTTTCTAACATACACAGAGGCCTTTCATGGAACAGCAGCAGGCTTGTGTAAACACAGGTATCTAGAGTTTGAGAGTCACAGTCCTCCGTCGCAAGCAACTGTCCACACCAGCGCTTCTGACCAGGAATATATCACAGCTGTACTCCAGTTACTTGTCTCAATCTTACGTTCATTCATTTCAGCAATTATTTAACAAGTCCTTACTACGTGCCAAGAACTGTCCTAAGTGTTTGAGACACATGATGCAAGATGTGGGGTCTGATTTCCACCCCTGTGGACATGAGATTGTGTTGGAGTCAAGGCAGTAGACATATGTGCAGTAACTGTGTCAGCCAGTGTGCTGAGACGTGGTAAGTGGCAAGAGACAAAGATGAAGGATTGTGCAATGAATTTCACAACTATAAAGTTACTCTTTTCCCCATTGCAATTAATAGGTATCTTGGGGAAGATATTTTGAGACTATGCAAATATCCCTTTTCTCCTAATACATTTACCCTTTAACCTCAGTATCCTCTGGTAGCTGGCCTGTGACAGTTTTAATTGTGCTGTCCTAGTGTCAGTTTTGTGTTGCTTTCCTTTATTCTACATTAGAGACTCAGACTGGTATTTGGAAACCAAGATCAGACACTAAGAGTGCTCATTCTCTCATGCCCTTTTAATGGGACCCTATTGGTCTCTTTCCCGTTGCTGGTAGGAAACGCCTGGCATTCACAACTTGAAAAGGAGAAATTATTTTAACTCCCAGGTCCAGAGGTTTCATAGTCAGCTGGCTCCACGGCAGAATCCTCTGAGGGGAAGCATGCTGTTCAGCGCAGGCCCCTGGGCAGCAGAGCGCAGAGGGAGACCTGGGAGACGGGGAGGGCTGGGGCGGGGTAGACGCTGCTGACCTACTTTGCCAACCAACCTTCATCCCTAACCTCACACTTGGCTCTTACCTCAATGGATTAATCCACTGATGAAATGAGGTCTCCATGACATAATCACCTTTCAAGAGCCCCACTTCTGAACACACAAGTCAAGGCAGTAGACATACGTGAGCCTCCTGGGGGATATTTTTGATGTGAATATACCAGGGACAGACCTTGGAAGTAATATGGGTGTGTAATCATGCATACACACACATCTATATTTAGTTAAAAATCCTAAAGTCATATGAATATTCCTGACCTCAGTCAACCCTCTGAGTTTATTATAATTCCCCTTTGCTTATTTATAACCTCTTTACCAACAGCAAGAGACCTGAATTCCTTAATTAAAATGTATTTAACTATTTCTTTAGATCTAGTATGCATATAAAACAGTAACAGAATTATTAATTTTGATTCTTTTGTCTTTACTCTTACAGCATATATTCAAAATTCTGTTTCCTGGGGATCTAGCTCAGTGGTTGCAGCACCTGCTTGCAAGCACAAAGTCCCAGGCTCATCCCCAGTGACCACAAACAACAATGCCAGGCGTGGAGACTCACGCCCACCAGCAATCAGAACCACATCCCACAGTGCTGGGTGTGGTGGCTCACATCTATAATCCCAGCACTTGGGAGGCAGAGCCAGGAGGCTTATTGTGAGTTCAAGGCTGAGCTTAGGGCTGAACTACAAAAGCAAGACCCTGTTTAAAAAAAAAAAATGCTGTTTCCCACAGTAACTCTTGTTCTTTTCTTCCTTTTCCTTCAGTGTGGTTATTTGGTTCATTTGTAATATAATTAAATTCATATTATAATTTATATTCTGTTTTGGGTTTTCTTCATATTATGGTTGATACCTTTTAAATTTATGTATAGTAAAATTCACTGTGTTGTAGAGTTTCATGGGTTTTAAGAAGTGATGTAGTTGTGTATCTGCCCCTATATTATGAGTTATAATTGTTCTGCTACTCGTAAAGATCCATGCTGTTGGCCCTTTTGTAGCCCTGCTCTCCTATTAAGCCTCTGGAACTTCTGGTTTATTTTCTCTCCATATAGTTTTGCCCTGTCCAAATGGTCATGTGAGTGGACTATGAGTCAGCTTTGAGTTTCTACAGTGAAACACCTGACATAGAGCACTTTTGAAGTAAATAGAGGTTTGTTTGGGCTCCTGGTTCTGGGATTCTGATCCAATATCAAGGAGCCCTATTGGTTTGGGTCTCTGGTGAAGACAGTACTCTACAGCAAGGGTTCATATCAAGCTGGAATGCAAGGAAAGAAGGAGAGAGAGAGAGAGAGAGAGAGAGAGAGAGAGAGAGCACCCCTAGGGACCTGTCACTTGGCTCTACCTTTTAAAGACCACAGCACCTCCTAATAGTGACACTTGCATATCAAGCTTTTAACAAAGCTATGAGGAACACACACATTCAAACCATAACATGGGGTAACACAACTCATGGTTGTTTGGCCCTTGCTCCTTTCTTTAGTAAATTACATTGCTCTCTATTTTGTTGTGTTACCAGCAGTTGCATCCTTTTTGTTTTGGAGGTAGTGTTCCATTCAGTCAATTTATTACAAATTTTCCACCCATTCTTTGACAGAAAGATGTGTTTCCAAATTTTGATGGTTATAAATAAAGCTACTGTAAAAACTACATACAGGTTCTTTGAACCTCTGTTTTCATTTCACAAGAGTAAATACCTAACAGTGAGATTCCTAGAATATGTGGTAAGTGTAAATTTATCTTTATAATACGCTGCCAAATTATTTTACAAAAAGGCTTATGGCATTGTTTTCCCGCCAACAATATGGGAGAGAGCTGGCTGTGTTATACTGCCACAGCACTCAGGATTGCCAGCTTATTCTAATAGCAGCATAATGATATCTGAGATTTTAAACTACTATTCTATAATTATTGGTGCATTAGCTACTTTCCCATCTCTGAGACACTTGCAGTTTAAGAGAAGACTCTCTCCCCATTTCCAGTAAGTTCAGTTCAAAGTCGGCTGACTCCAGGTGGAAATGCTATGGTGGGGAGACCCAGAGAAAGACATCTGGTCATCCGCTGGTGACCAGGAATCAGACAAGCACAAGAAGATGTCTTCTAGGTCAAGTACCCAGTGACTTACCTTCCACTGGGCCCTGCCTCACACCAGCAAGTTCAGCCGCTGAACTAGTCAATAGATGAACCTGCTGCTGATGAGTGTAGTGCGAAGCCCAGCCCACAAGCCAATCTTTTTCAAATATATGACTTTGGGGAGCATTTTAGAACTACACCATAAGAGACGGCATGTCAAGTACTCTGCAAATGCTTATTTGTCAACTTCTTTGGGAGATGCTATTCAGATCTTCTGTCCCTTTTTTAGAAATCTAGTTGTTTTACCTTTTTACTTTGGAATCACATGTTATAAATTCTAGATCCAAGCTCTTTGTCAGATATGATTTATAAATATTTTCACTTAGTCTATATTTTCTCATTTCATTATTTTGTGAAAAGTAAAAGTTTTGAATTTTGATAAATCTAAGTGTATCAGGTTTTTATTTATAGATGGTGCTTTTGGTGTCATCTAAAAAGTCTTTGGCTAATATAAGATTACAGAGATTACCTGCTGTATTTTCTTCTAGAGGCTTTAGTTTTAGGCTTTATATTTTTATTTATGATACATATAATTTATGTGTGTCAGTTGTAGGGTAGGATTTAAATTGGTGTTTGTGTGTGTGTTTGTGTGTGTGTGTGTGTGTATTTGTTTGTGTGTGTGTGTGTGTCTGTGTGTGATGGACAGCTAATTATCAAGGAACACTGGTTGAAAAAATACTTTCCTCACTGAACTACATGGAAAACTTTGTTAAAAAAAACCACACTGAATTGATCATAACATGAGGATTTGTTTCTGCCTCTCTGTCCCTACATCCACACCACATTGTCCTGACATTAGTCATCTTTTTGTTGGTATAATGGAATACCTGAGGCAGGTTACTTTATAAAGAAATGAAATTTGTTTTGACTCACGGTTCTTAAAATAAAATGTCTGAACAGCATGATGCAAATTCTGGTGGAAGAGTTCCTGGGGCATATTAAGTGACAGAGGGAGTCCGTGTAGGTCTGGAACTCACTGTGTGGACCTCTGTGCCTTCCTTTATAAAATCATAAGCATATATTTATGGGGATTCCACCATAGAGGTCTACAAATGTAATCTAATGACTTCTTAAAGTTCCTGCCTCTAAACACTGTAGCTTTAACAGGTTAAGTTTTTGCTGCTTTTATCTCACTGACAGAGACTTCTGGGTTTAAACTGCATAGGTTTAGGAGGATGGCCCACGTTCAAGCCACAGGAACTGATTGCTTTGTATGTTCCCTCAAGTGACTTTTTAAAAAAATCGTACTCTTCCAAAGTACAGTTTCTTTTTAATGCTACTCTTTTCAATAACCCAGTTCTCTGCTCCATCTTTGCAGACTCCAACTTTATAGGAGCTTTTTTCCTTGCCAAACTCAAAACTCAAAACCTTTTGATCATGCAGTTGTGTTTTCTGCTCTTGATTCTCAAGGTAGATCTGGCTAAAAGCCCCCACTCTAGCCATGCCACCAATGTCTCAGGACAGGAGCAAATGCAAATTTTCCTCTTGGAGCCTGACTATCAGCACAGTTCCTGTCCCCAGTCTCTTCATAAGGTCCACTCTCGAACCTGCTCATCACCAGCTGCGTTTTTATCAGCATTCTGCTCTGAGTCAACATTCTGACCAGCTCCTTCCTTCAAGCTCAGCTTACAGCATTCCAAGGGTATTTCTTGAGCTGCCATTTCCAAACTTTCCTTACTCCCCAAAACCAATTCCAAAGGCCTCAGAATGACACAGTCAGGTATCTATAGTAACAACCCTACCTCTCTAGCACCAAAATCTATGTGGTGATTTTTCCATCACTGAAATACCATATGTAGTACCCACAAAATAAAGGAGAGATTTACTTTGGCTCACAGCTTATAGATAGAAGGTTCAGTTGTTATACTTTTAATCTTTAGAATTTGTACGTAGTTCTTTTCAATAAGTTCTACCTCTTCTTTAGTTTTCTTTATTTTTATAAGGGTTTTTTTTTTTTTACATTTTCTAGTTCTTTGAATATATTTATTTATAGTAGCTAATTTAAAGTGTATGTCTATTACATCCAATAACTGTGCCTTTTCAAAACTGTTTCTATTCCCTGTTCCTTTGCTATGAGCATAATATACTTTCTTTTTTCCTTCTATGTGTCATATTTCTTCGAAAATTGGACATTTAAAATCATATAATATAGAAACTCTGGGAATCAGATTCTCCTCATTTCGCAATATTTGCTGTTGCTGTTTGTTTGGCAATTCCTCTAAAATAATTCAGTAATACTAGTGTGTGTGTGTGTGTGTGTGTGTGTGTGTGTGTGTGTGTGTGTGTGTAGTCATAGAGGTATCGACTTGACTATCTTAGTGGTCAGCTACTGCTTGGAAAGACAGCTTCTCAAATGGCCCAAACCAATAAGTTCCTCCTTACCATCCTCCATTATCTGTTTATTTATTCATTTTTCTGGCAGAATTCAGTGCTAATCCACACAATTTGTGACTCTCCTTTTACTTTCACTTACTGCTCTGTGGAGCCTCAGTATCAATCAGAAGTGACATATTAGCATCTACTCATGTCTTTCCTGAGCACACCTTCTAGATTACCAGGAAAATGCTGGAGATTTCCAAACAGCCCTGTAGGTAATTAAACTATACAACTTCTCTTTTTGAAGTTTGTACAAGTTTATGTGTCCCAATCCTTATCAGGCGATACAGTGCTAAATAACTGTAGTGATTTTCTTCAACAAATTTCCCTCACAAAGAAAAGTTGTTTCCATTGGGCAAGAGCTAAGGCATATTAATAAAGGCAAATTTTGCCATTGGGATCTTTCAGGAAACTACCAGGGAAGCCCAATAAGGCAATTTTCTAGGGATGGGGTTTTGAGAGTTCCAAGCCCGCCAGGGAGTAATGGGCAACTTCCTCCACTGGCCTTGGGAATGTTGCTATTCCAAGCGACAAGGATCTGAAGAAGGGGCTGACGGTAAAGCCAGCGCCAGCTGAAATGTCTGAAAACTCACTGGTCTTTACTGAGATTTCCTTGTTTTTCTTGAATGAATTATCCCAGATGTTTCACTGATGCTTGGATTTCCTGAGCTATGAGAAGTTGATTTTGATATTTATTGCCAGTTTTTTTTATAGAGAAGATTTTTCAAGGTCCTGCATTCTTATTCCTGTCACTTCTGTTGACTTTTTACTTTTCTATGAATTATTTCTTACTGCTGCCTTAAGTGACCACAATATACATCATCTTACTTGTTACTGTCATATTTTAGGTTAACATTTACCATGGTTAGTCAGTTCACAAACTTAATTCTATCCACTATTCTGTCACAAAACAAATCAAATTTCCTCATAAAGTCCACCCTGAGTGTAACCACTCAGTTTGATTCTGTTCTTGTCCAATTTGGTTGTGATCATGATTGTGGAAAGAATTAAGTTTGTAAACTGAGGTACCATTGTACTTAATTCCAACATAACAGCAATTTTGCTTTAAAATAGATCAATTTCTTTTCTTTTTCTGTCCATCACTGTGTGTGTAGTAGTGTGTGTGTGTGTGTGTGTGTGTGTGTGTGTGTGTATGTGTGTGTGTTGTGTGAGTCTTAAATGTTCCCAAAAGATTCATGTGTTGAAAGCTTGGCCTATAGCCAGTGATGATATTGAGAGGTGGAATCTTCAGGAGGTGGGGTCTATTAGAAGGAAATGAGGTTACTAGGACATGTCCTTGAAGAAGACGGTAAGTCCTTGACCCCCCCTCTTTTCTTCTCAGCGCCTATGAGGTGAGCAACTTAGTTCTGCTGCACATGATGATGCTGTGTCTTATTACAGGCCCCAAACAAGGAAGCCAACTAGCAATGGACCGAAATCTCTGAAACCATAAACCAGAGCTAACTTCAAGTTGGCTTCTCTAGGTTGTTGTTAAAGTTATGGTCATCTCCCTCTCTCATTTACTAGACAGATAGTATATTCCAAATATAATCGATGCATGTTTTAAACGCACCAATAAGTGGCAGCAAAGCTATTTTTTAATTACCCGATTTAACTATGTGGCTGGCCAGGTGGGTAGGGGCACTGACCGGAAATAAGTCTGCAGACTTTAACTAGTTATCTCCCAAAGTTTAAGAGCTTTCCATGACTGAATAGGATTCTGTTTGTTAGTACCATCAGTACATATCTAGTGCCACTAAATTATTATTGTAAACAATTTTGTTCACCTTTATACTTATTTTCCGGGGGAGAGAATGTGCTGATCATTTTAATCTGCTGTAGTCTGAAGTTTTAACATGGGATTTTTAAATTTTCATTTTACATTATGCCATGACTTTTCAAACTATTTCTATCAATTATACTCCTACCAGAAATGTTTTGGGACCATTTTGTGCTAGATCCTTGCTAACATTCGGTTTTATCAGGGTACAGGAGGTCCTTCACTAGCATGAAGCTCACCCTGTGGCTGGCCTTTCATTTACCTAACACTCTCCTAGAGAAGCAGATTGAAATGTAATGGACACAAGGGAATCAGTCTTTGCCTTTTCACTAGTGGTTCTAACCCAGAGGCGTGAAGATACTCTGTTATATCACCTTCCAAATCTGTATTATTTTATTTATCCATTTAAGTCTCTGTCCACCTGAAACTGATTTTAGATATAGTAGGAAAGAGAATTTCTTCCTTGTTCTATATGGATAGCAGTTAACTTATCACCATTTGCCAAAAGGATCTTGAAGTTTTACTTCTATAAATTTGCCAATGACTGTCAAAATTGATTGTAGTATAGTTTTATATTCAAGAGAGGGTGGCTGGACTTTTCAATCTATCTCTTTCCATAAATAATTGAAAACTTTCACTAATTCTAATTTCCAAAATTTCTTTCACATGAAGATATGCAGGTAGTTATAGAAATCTTTTAAATATGCCCTGAAACTAATAAATTATTTTTAATTAAGCCGAAAACCTGGAAAAAGTGTAATTTAAGGAACTGTTACATTGCACCACTGCTGAACTGTATTTTAAAATTTACTTCTCATTTTGAAAACAATTTATAGCTTAAAAAAGAATAAAATTATACTTTAAAGTTATTAACACAATATTCTAGAATACATGGCATGCTAGCAAAAATCTACATTTGACAAACACAGAAAATCTCACAATTCTCACTGTTTTTCATTGTTTTAAAAATTTAAACATGGGCCATAATTTCCAACTGATCTCACAGAGTGACAAAATTTAAATAATAGGTTCTGTGTCTTTTTCTGACAGTCATGGGGTCAGTGTTTACTTTGATCTCTGGTTTAGTCACAGAGCCACACAGGACATACAAACAGCAACAACTTTGAGTGATTATGTATTTACCCTTGAAACAGCTCTATTATTTGAGACTTTTTGCATTAATTTTCATGCAGAACATATTTGCATTTTGTTTATTTAAATTTAAAAAATTAAGATAAAATCTATGTACCGTAAAATGTATTTTTGAACACTATCTGTGAATTTTGACAAATATGTCCTATATTGTAACCACCTCCATGATCAAGATATAAAATGTCCCATCAAGCTCCTGCCCTACTTGTTGATGATGGATTCCTCTCACCTCTACTCGACAATCTATTTTTTGTTCGTACCGGTTTTTTTTTCTTTTTCAGAATGTCATTTAAATGGAATCATACAGCATGCAGTGAGGATGGCTTCTTTTGCTTAGAGTGCTTTTGACATTTATCTTTTGTGTTGCGCCAGTAAGCAGTGTTCTGTGCTACTGACTAATGTTCCATTGAAGACCTGGCACATTTAATATATGAGATTTTGATGCTTATAAGTCACTTTCAAAACATATTTATTGTATGATGGAAACATATTTTGATTTGGCTTTATTTTTCTTGTGTAACACAACATTTTACATCAAGGAAAAACAAAGTTTTACATAACCTCCGTATGTTTACTAATCCAGTGTTTGACAAGTTGGAGTAGGTTATTCCCCTTCATCACTAGCCAGGGTATCTGGTGGGTAAGAACTCCTTATACAAAGTCACCATAGAAAACTCAGATACAGTGCCCAGTGTTGGCACAGCTGCATGTAGAGGTGGTGAACAGACAATTTTAGAATTGTCAGTTCCTGATGACCTGCAGCTGGAGGATTCTGTTCCTCTGACCTTTCGTATGTCTTCCTGAAACTGCAGAGGAAACGAACCTGGAGATGAAGAGCCGGGGTTCGGACTTGATAGTTACCTCTTCTTTCTAAGCTCTTTTTCATCATTTGTGAGCCAGGAACTGAAGCAACATCTACTTGCGAGAATGGAGACCATATTTTTAAAACGTTAAGCATTGTTTGTGGCATATATTGAAAACTGTTTATGGATATGAGTTTGAAAAAAAGCCTTTGCTTTGATCTTGTTCACTGCAAGGCATTATTCTAAATCTTGCAGTGTACTTCTATGTCCCTTTCTCCTCACCGGGAGAGTGCCAAGTGCAGACTCTGGCCCGACTGGCCTGCGCCCTCACCGGAACCTGTCAGTCATGTGAAATTTATCATCTGGTTTCACAGATCCCTCTTCTTTTGAATGCTTGTTTGATCCTTTTTTACTTTTTCAGTTCTCCTTTGAGTTCACCAGCACATTTAAAGACTTCAATGACGCCTAGAGGATATGCGTATTTTTGCTGTTGATAGTGTATTTGCAAAGCCAGATTTTTCTCAGTTTCATTTCAGTTGTGTAGCATTTGGCGAAGCAGAACATTTCTGGGGAATTTCTCTCTCGCTTTCGCAGCACCTTGGGGACTGATGGCGATGTCTGGCGATGGAGATGCGATGCCCCCCTCAACAGAATGCTCCTCTGGGAAAGTCTGTAATTTCTAAGGCTTGTGAGGTGTTTGCTTTTGTTTTTGTTCATCCATGACTCTAATCTCCAAATCCCTAAAGCAGAAGCACAAGGAGTGGAGCACAGAGCGATCTCTGTAATCACACTGAGAGATCCGGCAATTATGTCCCATGCGTCCTAGCGCGTCACAAGCCCTGAGCGCCACCCACCTGAACGCGCGTCCCTCCCAGACAGCTGGGGGCGTCCTGTTTACAGGGAACTGTGCCAGCCATAGGGGTGAGGGAGGGCAGATAGAGATGTGAACGTCACTAACAGAGAACCCAACTCCCTGAAACTCTATCTCCTGTTCACAGGTAGGCAGGAACGGAAATGTAGTGGAGATCGTTTTCTAAGATGAAAATCCACTGCACTGAGAAAGCTGGCTCAGACCCTGGGGATCTGCCCTCCCAGCGTGCTGGCTCTTAAATCACCTGTAACAGCCCTTCACGTCTGTAGGCTACAACAGTTTGGCACCAAAGACTGCTTTAGTGGAAGACACTTCTTTCACGGACTGGGGAGGGAGTGCTTTGGGGATCATCTGAAGGCATCACACTTGGGCACTTTATTTCCATTTTCTCGACACGACACAAATTATTTCTATTATTATTAGGTTGGATTCTCACAAGGCTCACGCAGCCCAGACCCTTCAGTATCACTGTTCGCAGTGGGTTCCTGCTCTCAGAGAACCGGAGAGAGCTGACCTGAGACGGGGCGGAGCGTGGCCCTGGGATCGGCTGTAAGCGCTGGTGAAGTTCCATGGAGACCAGGCACTCCCCTGTGTGGCTGCTGGGCCACGGCCTGGGAGCTGGGGACCCTGCGCAGATTGCAGAACTGACTGAGTTCTGCAGCCTGGGGAAACATTTGGGCTGTGGTTTGATTCATGGCATTCTCTTGTCTCTCTCTCTCTCTCTCTCTCTCTCTCTCTCTCTCTCGCTATGTGGCTTAGGCTAGTCTCAAACTTGTAATGCTCCTTCCTCAGCCTTCTGAGCCCTAGGATTACAGGCAGGTGCTACAGCACCCAGCATATCCTACTTTCTTGCTAACTGTGGTCTCCCATCAGCTTTTAAAAAAGAGTATATAGTGCCATTAGTTATATCAAAAGGTCATAGTTCACTAAATTCTTTCATGCTGTATCTTCATGCCTTTTTTAAATTATGAAAATGATATATACATGTGATTTTAAAAAATGATGTAAAATAAAAGTGAAAAAACAGAAGCAAGTCATTTTTCCACTCTAGATTTCCAAGTCCCCAGGGCTCCCTCTTTGGAGCTAGCCATTGCTACCCATTTGCTTTATATGTATTTTTTCTGATAGTATATATATAACGTATATATATATATTATACAGAGAAGTATATATACCTACCTCATTGTGCCTACCTCATATGTACCCACCTCACTGTTTTGCAAGGCTCTTGGGCCTGATGTTTGTATTTTGTGGAACAGTAAGAAACTGTCTCTTTCTGTGTGGTTCAGCCAGCCACCGACTGCCCCACCTGGGAAAGGCTGCATGTGGTGTAATTACAGTGGTCCTGGGAACATCTCCAGTGTACAACACTTTTTCCCTTCCTGGCATTCCCTGGAGCCTACCATCTCCTAATTAGACCTCCAGCCCTTTCTTTTAGCTTTGCCCATCTGCTTCGATGCAAATATTCCTGGTATTCTTGTGTTCTTTTTCATCCCACTCTTAGGGCCAATGAATTTCTCAGAAACTTTTCTGGGAATAAATTTAGCTGATTTAGAAAGATGGAGCAAACTGGGGGTCCTAGAACTGGGGGTGAGGGTGTGGGGAAGGAAGAAAGGAGAGTGGGGAACCCTTCTTAGCTCACCCCAGCTTTTCCCATGGTCGGGTTCCTGTCTCCAAAGTTCTGCTTGTTGCGCGTGATCACAGAATTGAAGACAGAACCCTCAGGCCTTCTCATCTACTTTTTATTTATTACAAAGAATCTGTGCACTTCTCAAAGTACTAAAAGAGAAGTGTTGCTTATACTTTCCAGTCCTAGGAGTTCCCTTATGTCTGGGAAAATATCAAGCAGGAAGAAATAGATCCCACTGATAAAGATATAAAGATTATAATTCTTGTTCCAGGAAAATGAAAAGCACACAACTCCTTTGGGATTTGTTTACGCAGCCATTTTTTGAGCATTTACACATGCAGGCACTGGGTTAAAATGTCAGCATAGTTACTTATTTATTTGTATTTAAGCCTTTACAACAGACTACTAAAACTGAGTAAAGACCTGAATAAACCCTCCAGCTTCACTTGAATTTAGTTGCGTGGTTTTAGTTGACGTTGAACATCCCACAGCTGAGTGATGTGCCATTCATCTCCTGTTAGCCTTGTTGGGGGTGATCCATCTGATGTGTCAGTTGTGACAGTACTGCTGCCCCGGTCCCTCTGAAGGACCTTGAGGTGGTTTTGGTTGAGCTCAGTGCAGTGGGAACCTGAGCTCTCCTTTTGGGTCTGCGTAAGTGTCCCATGGTGACCTCTTTGACGTCACAGGACTGAAAACTCTGCCTTCAGATCGTGCCAAGGCCACCATGTCCTCTGAAGTGCCATGAAGACTTGTTGCGTGTGCATAGGCCACTGGTGACTGTGCTGTGACTCACCTCAGTCATCTTTCCCATGCTGTAAATCACCCGCCCCTTCTAGTTGTCCACCCCCCACCCCCCGCACCAATCACAGTCTTGCTTTGTAGGTGGGCTGGCTTCAAATCCACAGTGCTCCTCCTGCCTCAGCCTCCTCAGTGCTGGGATGGCAGGCCTGTCCTACCAAGTCCTGCCATCCTTCTTTTTCTTATCATAAATATCCCTGAACATCATCCTCGGGGAAGCCAAATTTCATACTTGTCTCCTATCTCCACTTCTTGAATAATTTTCTGTCTTTTGCAAAAAAGACAAACCATACTATACAGTGGGGAAAATAGCTTTGTAGCAATACGAGGTACCCACCAAAACTCTCATTTTACTGATAAATAGACTAAACTTCAGAAAGTTTAGTGTGTATGATGCAGTCAAGGATTGAGTTGGGATTTGAATCTGTGTCACCATGGAGAGCAGCTGTTGCAAAGTTCCCCCTTGACCCATGGAGGAGGGTGGGACCTGGCTCGGGGACTTCGAATGCAGGTGGGAGCTGTGGGCAGTAGGATGTCTGGGAGAGCATGAGCAGGCTGCAAAGTGGGGTGCGAGGGCAGCTGGGACAGTCCAAGGCAACAAGCACAGCACAGAGGAGGAGCTGTCCTCAGGGGGAGCAGGTGCTGACGGAAGTGAGGGAAAGCAGTAAAGTTTGCTTTGCTGCCACAAGTCGTCATGGTAGCTGCCAATATGGTCGAGTTCAGTCATGAGTGCATTAGTCAGTTTTCCATTAGGATAACAAATACCTGAGATCACCAACATAAAAGAAAGAGGTTTACTTTGGCTCATGGTGTTGGAGATTTTTAGTCCATGGCTGAAGCCCTGGAGTTCTCAGGGCTGAGACAAGGCAGCACATCAGGGTGGGCAGCGTGTGATGGAGTGGAACCACTGACCTCATGACCCGGAAATGGAAATGAGAGAAAGGAAGAGCAATGTCCCTCTGCCTGCTGTGAGAACACATCCTGTAACCCAAGTCTTCCCACTAAGCTCCACCTCTAATGATCCCATCACTTCCTGGAGTAACAGTGAAGGACACATGAGCCTTAGAGGGACTTTCCTGACGCGGAGGAGAGCAGCAAGGGAAGTGTTGGCCCAAGCACATCACATTCCTTAACTAATCCTCATGACAGTTCTATGAATAGGTTCTGTTGTCATTCCCACTTGACGCTTGGGGAACTGAGAGTCAGAGAGAATGTACAACTTGCCCCAAGTCACACAGCTAGTAAATGAGTGAGCAACAGGGTCAGGATGTCAGAGCAGCCACAAATCTGACCTCTGACCTCCCTGGTACTGCCCTGGTACCTTGGTTTACACTCTCCCTCCCTCTCTCTCTGTGTTCTGGTAAATTTCATATAAAAATACATTATAGAAGATATACCTGTTTTCAACTGACACACTACAGGAGTACAGTGTGATGGTTTAACACATGCATTCAATGTGCATCGATCAGATCAGGGTAAGTGACATATCCAGTGCCTAAAACACTTGCCATTTCTTTGTGCTAAGTACATTTAAAATTTTTCAATTAGCTACTTTGAAATTTACAGTTAACTGTGGCCTCTGTAGTATATAATACATAAGTTATATAATATATACAATGGGAAGTTACTCTTCCTACCTACCTATACCCCTGTACCCTTTAACCAAAGTCTTCCCTCCCTCCTCTTCCATACCCTTCCTAGGCTCCGGTAGCACTTATTCTACTCTCTGCTCCTGTGCTATCAACTTTATTTTCTTCCATCTATGTGTGATAATGTATAGTATTTGTCTTTCTGTACTCAACTTAGCCTCAGGGTGTTTTTTAAGGTCAACCCAAGGGTCCTATACTCTCTGGACTCTGTCTCTATTCCTGCTCTCTTCTTTCTCTGGCCCTGAGCTGATAACCTTCCCTTCTAGGTGGCCTGGCGGCGCTCAGCTTGTCTGAGGTGTTCATTCCCTCAGAGCATAGATCACAGGTGTGCTGAGGTTGGAGAAGGCGCCCTGTGCTTGGCACTGGCGATGAAGGTGGTCTTCTGGGGCTGGATTCCCTTTGTCTTTGACACCTGGGGCCTTCCGATGCCTCTGTGGGGGTGGAGCTGCAGGATGCTCGGGGCCAGCTGGTGACTCTGGGACCCATCAGCACTGTGGTGCCCAAGTCTGCTGCTCCCTCAGCACAAATGCTGTCTTTACTGCAGTGACTTCACTTTTCTTGCTTCCGTTTTTACACTGCAGATGGCTGGCAGCTGTGTATCTTATATTCAGGCTCTAGGAGACCAGATCTGACTGCCACGGCAAGTCCATCTTCAGAGTAGTGTCCCCCTGCACAGGGGACTTGAGCCAAGCCCCTTCTTCAGCCTCTGCAACCTTTCTATGTGATTCATGCATGTGATGAGTTTGACCATAGCAGAATCTGACATTTGCCATTTTATGCAAACAGGGAGATACTCAATACAGTTTCTACTCTGTGCGATGTCCAGGGTATCGACCTTGAAATAACAAACTTTCACCCCAAAACTGGACACTACCTATACACTGGTTAAATTAAAAAGAACTAATAAGTTTCACAGATTTGATTTGTCTCAAATTGAAAAGTTGTTTTCACATTTAATTAGAATATATGTATAGCTCATATTATTGAATACACTTGGTTGTTTTAATTGATCTATGGAATCAAAACATGCAAACTATTTTAGTTTTGGTTTGTTTTAAATTGACACATACTAATTGTATATATTTATGGGCTACAAGGTGAGGTTTTTATACATGTGTACATTGTCCAATGAGCAGCCAGGGTAATTAGCATATTCATCATCTCTTCAGACAGCAAGCAATAGTCTCAGAAATGAGTCATTCTACATGAATTATGGAAATCAAATTATTGCACACAAACTGATAGCTCAAGCTTTGAAACATGATCATTAGAAACTTTTGAGTTAAAACTTTGTTATAAAATAGCTACATATCTCACTGGCAGGGAAACATTTTCTGAAGGAGATTTTCAATGTTTATTTGTTCCAATATTTTGCTCTCTGTAGAAATAGTTACTAAGTTTTATAGTCTTTCTTGTAATGTTATAGACCTACAGTAGTTTTAAAGTAAGTTTTGGTGTTCAGTAGTTTGTCCTCGTATACTGATGCCATTTATGACAAAATTAAATAGACCCTTGAGCTATAAAGTTTTATAAATGTATCCAACTGACTACTGCTAGGAATAATTTTCAACATTTCAATGGAGTTATTTTACAGGATTTAGGTATGACCCTGTTTATATTAAAATTCCATATATATTAACATTTACTCCTGAATATATTTTTCAGTCAATTCCAATCATAGAATTTTGTGTGGATATTGTGTCTATTTTTGTTGCTATTTTTCAAATTGTGTTAGTTTTTTAAAGCATTGGAAGAAGCTATTCTTTTATTTTAATAAACTTTAAGGTGTAATATTCTATTTACATCATGTAAGATACTGAATTTTAACTTTTTTATTTTGAAAAATCAAACATAGGTAGATGTCAAAAGAATAATACAATGAACGTTAAAAATCTTTTTAACCAGATATACCGATTATTAACATTTTGCCCTTTGTGACCTGCTGATATACGTGTGTGTGTGTGTGTGTGTGTGTGTGTGTGTGTGTGTGTGTGTCTGGAAACACTGGAAAGCTGTAGATACCAGACAAAGCTCTGTCTACATATTTCTGCGTGTGAATGCCAAGCACACATTTTCTAGTGAGGTCACAGTGCAGTTAGAAATTCACTAATTCAGTGTATCCCACCTTGCAGCTCATACTCAGGTTTCCCTCATTGTTTCTTTGTAATCTCCTCCATTTCTGCTGCATTTTATTCATTGCATCTCACTATTATGTTTCTGCATTTTCCTTCATGATAATAGTTTTGTAAGATGCCCTGTAATCTGGACTTTTCTCATGATTTCCTCATGGTTATGCTCAGGTGAAATAATTTGGGGCAAGACCCCCCCGCCCTCCCATGAGGCTACCAACTCTGTCTTTGTCACTGTGATACTTGGGTGATCTGATTCCTTCTTTTGGGTTTGACGCTGAGTTTGATTGAGATATTAGTTTCAAAGATCAGTTTGAATCCTTGATAAGCAGGTCATGAGATTTTTCCACTGAAATAAGTCTGCTTCCCCTTCCGAGAGTCTGTCTCTACTGGGGAAGTCAGCACTGATGAGAGACAGAGTCTCTCAGTGTCAGTGCAAGGAGAGAAAAGCAGTGGGTCGTGGGTCATGGGACATGCAGGGGAGGGCACTCCCGCCAAGGGAACAGCAAGTACAAAGCCTGTGGTAGCCAGAGTGGGGCCTGAGCAAGGTGGCCAGGGTGAGCTCCACCACACAGCTCAGGGACGGGGTGAGTGAAAGCCTGACGAGCTGTGGTGAGGACTTTGATTCCAGACTGAGAAGGACGGGAATAACAAGAACTTCTGGGCAAGAAAGTGATGCTTTTTAACTTACATTCTTTTACCGTCACCTAGAAATTTTTACACTTATTTAAAGTGATCTTTTAGATGGGTAGGAAGAGATCTTTGTTCTAAATTCCTCCTTGTGCATTCATGGAAAAAGAGAGCCATAAGTGAAAGAAATTGTTTAAAATATTTCTCAGGCAGTACAACTACATCTCAAAGGCCACTGGGCTGGGAGAGATTTAAAGAGCATCCTGACCTCAGCCATGTTAAATTGGGAAAAGACAGGGCTGTAAATGAGCATCTTGTTTCAGAAACAGAACTGCCCGTGGCTCCTGGGGCGGCGTGCCTGCCTGCCTGCCGCTGCTTTCCGAGGCTGCCCTGGCCCTCTGGGCCCAGCGGGCCCTGCTTCTCTTGAACCCAAACCCTGGGCACCCAAGCCAGGACATGGTGCTCTCCTGATGCAGGTTGAAAGGGTCACTGGACTAGAGGTGGGGGCTCCTAGAGAGAGATACAAGGACTTCACAGAACCTACCTGGTGGCCTGTGCTGGGTGGTGGGACACAGAATCCAAGGTTGTCTCTCGAGGAACGAGGCCCAGTCCCGGCCAGCAGCTTCCTGCCTTTTCTCTTGGCTTGGTGGACTGCAAGGCTGCTGCTCTCAGGTTGGGGTCTGGGTCTGGGTCCAGGACATACAGTCACACTGTGCTGCCCCCAGGACCACTTCCAGGCAATGCCCTCTACATGGGGCTGGGACCACTGGCTGCCCCAGGGAGGTCCTGCACGCCTCAGGGCCATGCGGGCTGCGCAGGCAGGGTTGTCCACTGCTCTGGCCTGTTGCCACCTCATTAGCCACTGCCCCTGCTATGAACATGCAAAGTTGGTGACTGAAGAAAGTCCTGTCTTTGGAATCGAGAATGAGCTCTCCTCTGTGTGCGTAGGAGGGTGCACTGTGTCATACCCTTCCCATAGTCAGGGAGGCAGAAAAGAGCTTGGACACAGCCCCAGACACCTTGGGAACACTCTGACCATCCTCTTGGAGCTCTGTGACCCTGGCCTCCTCCTGCCCTCAGCCACAATCTAGCCATGGCTGCTGTGTCTTGTGTGGAGAGAAGCCAGTATTTCCTCATAGGCAATGAGGTCTTCTCAGGTGCCGGAGGGGATGCAGCGCACGTGGCAGGTGTGGCCAGAGGCAAGCTCCTGTCCAGGTCACAGACAGAGATGGTGACCTGCCTCGGGGAGAGCCTCTGCCCAGGATGTGCCCCCTAGCTGCGAGGGCATGTGGTGACATCAGCATCACAGGCTGCTCATGTGATGCCCACAGTCCCCACCCTGTCACCGGGTGCACATCAGCCACTTCTCTCTTGCTGAGCTGGGTGAAATGAAGCATCGGTATACGACTGTACTGTTTATTGTAGGTAAAGAGATCAAAGTCTGTTATACTGAACATACTGATCTTAGCTGGCTCTCTAAGCTCTGTGAAATGACTGAGCCGGCCGTGTAGGACCCTCAGGGCTGCGGGACATGACAGTGTCTGTCCATGGCTCCTACTACCTTTCTCCCTTCCTTCCCTCCCTCCCTCTCTCTTTTCTCTGTCTCTCTTTCTTTGACAACCTTGGTCTGACATTTGATCCACTTGGGGCTCCTGAGAGTCCCACCCCTATCTCTCATTATAAGAGAAACTGACTGTCCCCTTCTTTGGGGTCCCCTTTCATGGCCACACCTACCTCTTCCTGCTTTCTGGGATCTGTCACCATCACACTCTCATTTGTCCTTGTCCCCCGCCGCTAACTGACCCCTCGAGACAGAGTCACTGTTCCTCCTCTATTAAGTATCAGCTTCTTCAGGGGCTGGCAGACCCCACGGTGACAGCCGAGGGCTCCACCGACACCTCTGGAGCATGGCCGTGCTTCCGGAACTGAGTGGGAGAGAGCACTGAGCACCAGTCCAGCTACGCCCGCCCAGAAAAGACTCGGAGGCAGCGTGGGCGAAGTGGAGAGGGAAGTGGAGACACAAGAGCAGGGCTGTGCGGCTCCCGCTCCTTCCTCCATCTGAGAAACACTAGACCGGATGCATGACATGGGTCCTGCTCCTTCCAGGTTCCCAATTCCATCTACACACCGCACAGACCTGCTTTTGTGGTGGAATGATAACATCAACTTTTGTTCTGGGTGGGTCCCTTTCATAGTACCACAAACTGTACTGGTATTATTATTATTTTTATTATTTTTTGAAGACGCCCTGACACGCTTGAGATGAGAAACTACTGTGTCAAGGACAGGTGTACTGAATGGGCCATATGAGGAAAATTCTGCATGTTCCCCCATGTTGGACCTGTAGAAGTGATTCTGGTGGCTGCTGGTGGACCCAGCCTGGGTGTACAGTGCTCTACAGAAGAGGAAGATGGAACACAATGGCTAACACAATGACTGGGCATTGGTTTTCTTACAAGTTGCCTTATGTTGATGAGCTTTTTACTGACAGTCACTCACTAGGACCTACTAGTTGCTGGTAGTGTGCTGGTGCTGGTCATCAAACGATGTGGGAGCTATGTGATTCTTTCTCCCAAATCATTAGCACCTTGAAGCCGGTTGGACAAATGAGACTTTTTCTCCTGCCCAATTTTTTAACACTAGTGAAACATTTGAAGGGTTTTGTTCTTGTTTTCTCTTTCAATGTATTTTATGAGATCAAATGAGCCTGAGAAGTTGGTGAGCTGTCTCTGAGTGTTTGATTTGCTGCTTGGAGAAACTGTGCTTTTATTTTTGTTTTTGGAAGAAATAACTATAACTTATGAAGGGTACAGACAGCCTTCACCTAACATGTCCAGGAGCAATACTCCCATGGTTTTTTGGGGCCTGAAAAATAAAATCCAATGAGTTGATTGCTTGTACCCATGGGGAATCTTTTGGGGAGAAGTTGTTCCACAAAGTTACAAGATGATTTCTTTAATCATTAAATAAACGAGTCTAGACATTGAGCTGGATATTCCAAGGAAGGTCCTTGTCCTCAAAATTTTAGAAGAGTAATAGTAGCCGCCATTTTGTTGAGGACTTATCCTGTGGTAGGCTCTGTACACATAGTTCTTCTGACCCTCCCACCAGCCCTTTTGAAATAATCAATAATCTCTATTTCATAAAATGGATGAAAACAGGCTGCAAGGGTGCATGAAGAACTAGTTTAAGGTCATATAACTAGCAAATGACAAAGCAGGGATATTTTGACTGGAAACTTATAATTTTACAATCATGTCCTCCTATATCTTTTACGTTGAACATGAGACATGAGACACACAAATAAAAACAGTGCATCTCCGACTGGTCCTCAGGGAGGCTCCTGCATTTTGACCTTTCCTAATGCTGCGGATGTTTGTCCTCTGACAGTGAGCTTGACTTTGAGGACCAGCGCAGCGTTCTTGGCAGGGAACCTGGTCAGTGTGGTGGTTAATAACACTTCATTCCAAATGAGACCTGTAGAAATGTTTTGTTAAAACAGCTTTAGTGAGACATAATTTCTTTAACCACAAGTCCTTGATTTAAAGTGAAATATCCAGTCATTCCAAGCTATTCAACAGCTCTATTATAATCACAGAATTGGAGAATACTTTTATAACCCTCAGAAGGTATGCCACACCTGTTAGCCATCATCCTTTCACCTATGTCTCATCTCAAACTCTGGGCCAACACCTGGCTACTTTATCCCTCTCCTGCCATGTTTACTATACATATTTTGTATGAATAGAATCATTCAATATGAGCTCCTCTGGGATTATCTTTTGCTTTGTTCTGTGTCATTGATTAAGCTGTGACTGACATACAGAGACTGTAGCAATTCAGTACATACAACCTGACATGTGTGGAGTTAAGTGTACACCTTTGGAATCATCATCCCAGTGCCATAAACTTATTTATCACCTTCAAAAGTTTCCTCTCTTGCCTGTTGTTTGCTTCTCTTGCACCAAGCATACTTAGCATAAAATCTATCCTCAGAGCAAAATTTTCGGTATGTGACACTGAATTATTAATCACATGCCCCAGGTGGTGCCTTAAACACCCAGTTTGCTTATCATGTCTGGCTGAGTTTACAGGTGCTGAGCATCGCCTCTGAGGGAGATGGAGGGACGTGAGGAGAAACTGCCAGTTACAGTTCTGTCTGCATTTCAGCTCCCATGTGTCCCTGACTTTCAGAGAACACATGACCTTTCCCTGTGCAGCAACAGGGTGTGGATGGGTGGACTGTGCAAGCACACACTGCTGTCTCCTTCAGGTCAGAGACTCACTGCTCACGTCTCTCCCCTCGCTCTTTAGAAGTGAACTTGCAGGCTCTGGCTTCCTGGGCTTCAGAACTTCCAGGCTGGCGCGAGGTTCTCAGTGAGCAGCGCGGCCTGTTTCCTGTGGCTCCGTTTGCCGGGGGTCTGGGCTTCTGCTGGACCTCTCAGGTTTCTCCAGGTTCTTCAAAAAGAACAATGACAGTTTCACGCTTCCCTCAGATCCCCTCAGAGCAAAACAAACAACCCAGTGGCAAGCCAGGCTTCAAATCTGTAGCTTCCAAAGGTTCCTCACAAAAAGCTCTGCTTGGGGTTTCAAAGATTCTAATTTCTGTTCAGCCTTTTTGCCCTGCTCAGGTAACTCTGGGTGTAATTTAACCTCTCAAGACTTCTGGTCAATCCTCTCTGAAGTGGTGGTGGGGGTGACGAATGGTATCTTTCTGGTATCGCTGTTAATAACTTAAGTACAGATCTCTAAACCATGTGTGTTCCTGAACACTCTAGGGGAAATAACCAAAGGTCTGTGCTCTGCAGAGCGGTGGGCTGGGAGACCCCAGGAGCCGTCATTGCAACTCAAGCCAGGAGCAGACTTGAGGGCAGAACTCAGTCACTCCTGGGCTGACCCTTCTTTGGGGCTGAACTCATTTCCATCCTCTGGTGTTATAAGAAGTTTCCTTTCTCCAGAGTGATTCTTGTACAAGCTGGAACAAGTTGGTAAAATGTGGAAATAACAGCCGTGCTTACAAGTGCACTGGCTAGCCCTGCTTAAGCAATTCTGATGGAAAGAGAAAATGGAAAAGCAGGTAATACCTGCTCTGTGCTGTAAAATGGAATTAGAGCTGGGCTAAGAGGAAATCTGTTGCTTAGTTTGCCCAAATAATTCCAAAGAAATCAGTGAATCTTTTGGCCTGGAGATCTGGACTGTCGCCACAATATTGTGCTTGACTCAGGGAAACGAGTTTTTTGAACTTAGCAATCTAAGTGTAGAAAAAGCACTTTCTTAAATTCTATTAAATCATTAAAAATACATTAAAATTGAGTCCTACTAAATTTGATAATTTCAGAGTAAATGTTTTCTGTTTATATCGCCAACTTTTGCTGTCTTTTTTGTAAACCCTGTTGGTGAAAAGATTGACTTACTGCACAGATTTTTTTTGCTAGAATTTACATACTATACTACAGAAGGCAAAATAATTCAGAGAGCATCTAATTACCCTTCAGTTTTTCTAGTTACAAATTCGTTTCCTGTGTGTGTCATGTAAACATGGATAAATATCTGAAGACTAACAGGAGCAAGTTGCTTAAAATGTGACACTGCTGATCACATCATCACCTACCATCACTATTTTAAAGTCTTTTCTTCTTGGGTGTATATTTAAAAATTGTAATGATAGTTTACATATATGTTGGCATCCTGCAGTTTTCTGTCAAATGTTCTCATGAGCATTTTTCTTGCTGAGATAGTCTTTATAGTATTACAGTCGTGGTTGTAGAACATTTTATTGAGTGTATGCGGCATCATGCATGTATGTGTTCTTGCACTGCTGCGTGTTTAGCTTGTTAGCCTGGTGTGTTATTATACTAACATTACAGTGAATATCTCAGTACGTAAAGGTTTTCTGCAGTTGGAAAACTTTTCCTAGGCTTGGTTCCCAGAAGTAAAATCAGATCTCTGCTCAGTGGGTGTGAAGGCAAAGATGCTCATCCCATGTACTCCCCAACGCCTTCCAAGGGCTTTGTCAACTCACCCTGGCAGCAGCACTGCAGGGAAGTGCCACATCCTCAACTGAGTTACTCTTTAAAGGGTGATATGAAAATAGGTGACCTTGAGTGGACCGATGGTCACTTGCCTCTAGGGCTGTTCTGTAGACATGTAGGAGTGAGCTTCACTTGGGTCCCCACAGGTCCTGGCATCATGAGACTTCTCCTGTTTTGGAGAGTTCACCTCGCTCATGGTTCAGAGGAAAGCCGGACATTCTGAAACCTGAGCCAGAGGAGCCTGGGGAAACTAACAAGTAGAATCCACAATCCAGTTGGAGTTAGACTTGTGGCAGCTTTCCCATCGCTTTCTCTTGCTGGACTTCGCTTATCAAGGAATGAGAAGACAGAGGCTGATTTCGGATCAGATCTCTGTTTGCCCAGGATGGCTCAGGACTGCCAGCCATCAGTATGTCTGTTCCACCTTTGGGTTCATAGTCAGTACTGCATCCCCACCACCTAGAAGAGTGCTGGGAGAGAGCAGGGCCACAGTGTGGGTTTGTTTTTGTCTTGGTGCTGGGGACTGAATTCAAACCTCTGCACACACAAAGTGTACCTCTGACACTGAGCTTTATACCTCAGCTGTCAACGTGTGTTTGCTGAGCAGAATGAATGACTGGCGTATGGAAGCCGGAATAAGCCTTATTTCATATGGGGCACATATTGTACTCTCCTTCCTGAGAAGAACTTTCATTTTATTTAAGGTTGCTTTGCACCTGGGAAATAGCTGAATTCCCTATCCGCTTGCCTCTAAGACAGACCTGGTCACCCAGTACCGGGCTGGGAGATGTGTGGATGTAATCTCACCATGTCTGGGAGAGGCGATTTTCTTCTCACCGCTGTCTGTTTCTGTGAGCCTGAGATCGAGCGAGCATCTTACCACCAAAGAGAGAACATGCGTGAGGACGAAAGTGCCTGGCTGAGATGGGGGAGAAGGAAGAAGACAGGAGCAGGTTTTCACGGGGTTCCAGCCTCAGCGCAGGTACAGTTTTAGAAACTTAAACTGTTTTTAGATAAGCTATGGGGGTTGGTTTTCTGTCGCATGCAGAATAATGCCCTCCTTTTGGGTAGAAGGGATTTGAGATCCAGGAAGGTCATTTGCTCAAACTCATACAGATTGGGGGGTCAGAGACGAGACCAGCTTTAGGTCCGCCGGGTTGGACTAGCCCTCTGACTCCCCCAAGACTTCTGCTGTGGGCTTTAATGTGCTCTGAAATAGTGTGTTGGAAACAATCAGCAGCACAATCGTTAAAGGGTGAGGCCTGTAAGAGGCAGCTATGACACCGAGAGATGGTTCTTTTTCTGCACGTGAATTCATGCTATTGTCAGAAGACTGTCTTCGTTATCAGAACAGTGAGCTTGTTACAAACATAGTTTAGACCTCTCTTTTCTCTCTCTTCTTCCCATTTCTCCTTCCTCCCACCCTGTACATCTCTTTCCTTACCATTTTCAACTCTAGCGTGACAGCAGAAAAGCTCTCACCATATGCAGGTCTTCAGCCTTGGACTCCTTACTCTCCAGACTGTAAGGAATCCTGTTCTCACTATCAGTTTGTGATATTCTGTTATAGCCACACAAGGCTGACTGAGATAACCCTTTTCTATTAGTAGCAGTTCTAGAAAGAACTTCCCAAAATACTTTGAAATTGAGTGAAAATAGTTTTTTTTTTAAACAAATGATAAATATTTGTTTCTAGCCCACTGAAGGACAACAGATACCATGAAGATGCATATGAACATGAGGTTTTATTCTTATATCTTATGTTCTAGTTTAAAGGCGAGCTCCCTAGAGAGGTATTCAGTTAGCAGAAGATAAAATTTTCACATTAGATTTTATTTGAAAGATTTTCATTAGCTGTTACCCCCAACCTTATATAGCATAGAAAACTAGACATCAAATCTAGAAATTTGATTTCAGATTTGATATTTCAAAACGTTCATGTGGTCTTCTGTTTGTTATTGATTTTGTAGGGAAGTCTAGGAAAGGCTGGGACACAATGTTCACTGTGTTTTCTTGTTCTCTCACTGTGGACCCTTTGGCACTATTTCTCCAATAGCTGCTTTTAACTGGTATTTGAAAAGCATCTCTAACAATCACATAGTTTTGTTCCTGAATAAATAGTCCTCCAGGCTATAAGAGAGACTTAGAGAAGAGATTCAGATAAAAGAATGTATGAGAATCAAGTCATGTGGTGTCTCCTTTTGTGGAATGATACAGCTAACAAGAATTTCCACAAATCATTCTGAGTTTCTTCTTTTAAAGCCGAGGAGAAAGTGGCTCCTGAGTTTCGGACGTGGTGCATTTGTCAGGGTATCAGTCAGTTTTCCCATCACTGAGACAACACACACAACACCCACAAGTCGGAGGAGATGAAATTTATTTGGGGTTACAGTTCAGTAGGTTCACTCCATGGTTAGCTGCTCCAAGGCAAAAACAGTGTATTCAGTGTCTGGTAGAAGAAAGCTGCTCAAGCTTTGGAGGCCAGGAAACAGAGGACAAAGACACTCAGGACAGGGAAACCCTCTCCTAGGATACCCTGTCAGGACACACCTCTTCCTGCCAGCTCTCAGCTCTGAACAGCACATTCAGCGTGATATCAGGATGATAGCACCATGTGATCTAAAAGCCCCACCTCCAAACACAAGACTTTTGGGGACATTTTACATTAAAACCACAACTAGCAGTAACAGATATTCTCCTAAATGTCGAAAGAAAACCAAATATATTTAGGGGTCCCACTACATTTTAGGATATAGTGTGAGATTGTGATTCAGACAGCCCTGTGAGTAACCTATTCCCCTTGACTGTTACCTCTTGACCACTATTTATCAGTCTGTTTTGATGGTACCTTTTTACATTTTTGGAGTTTTTTTGAAACAGGGTCTCACAATGTAGCCCAGGCTGGTCTTGAACTCATTGCAGTCCTCCCGCCTCAGCCTGAATGCTGGAATTACAAGCATGTGCCACCACACCTGGCTGTGTTAATGGATATGTGAGATAACTTTCTCCATCTGATCCTCTCTATCTGTACTTCTTGTCATGTTCTTCATTGGTCATAAATCCAGAGACAGGGGATGCTAAGGGATCTTGAATAGCTCATCCACCTTTGTCTTGTTCTTCCCTTGTACCTCATAGTAACATGCTTATGTTTGGAAGTCATATTGGGCATTGTGGCTGCCAGATTTCTCTCAGCCCAAGGTGGGAGTCAACATTGAAGATAATAAACTGAGCTTGAAAAATCATCCTTGCTGTCACATGCCACTGACCACACTGCACTTGAAGCACATCCTCTCTTGCAGTTCCAAATGTAGGCACAGAAAATGTTCTTCTGGTTGAGCCAGCTGGATCAAATGTCTTGATGCACTGGGGAGAAGCTAAACAACTCCTTGCAGCAACCTAGGCCAGGATTTGCAATGCTACGTCATCGAGTAACTTCTGTGAGTGGCATGCCCAGCCCATATCTGTCTCTTGCAACTTGATAAATGACAACTGTTGGTGCCTACTAGGTTTGGCAAGTAAACACAGAGAATTTCTGAAGAAACAACAAATAACTTATGACGTAAACACGTCCCCAGTACTCATGGGATACACTAAGACTCTTTGAGGTGCTAGTGAAAGAACATGGATTCATCCATCTGGGGTTCCCCGAACTATATTGTTGTGGACTCATTTTTATTTAAAGATCATTATCTGAGTGGTCCATTTCCAAACATAGGGAAAGAGAAACACAGGCTTCTGGCTTCCCTTCTGTGGCAAGGTGACTTGGGATCCTCTATGCACTTGCAGACTGCTCCATCGGGCCGTCATGATCACTCTACCTCTCTTCCCTTTGTACACATCCCACTGTGACCTCAGGCCGAGCCAGGGGGCTGTGAGTGACTGACGAGACCTGGCCCCTCCGGGGCCTCTTCCCCTTGGTTCACTATCAAGGTGTTTGTCTTGCTGCGTCACGGAAAGGCATTTCTCCGCCAGTGCAAGTCCATTGCCCTGAGAATCCCATCCAGTGTCTCCTGCTGGACTCTGGCATCTCGCTGTCCTGGTTCTCTTAGCTTAGGGATGACTCAGAAGTCCAGAATCTGCCTCAGGGAATCACCCTTCATGGAAATAAAGACAATTTCCTTTTCTTCTTAGTTAAGATTGGCCTGTTAAGGAGAAGTATTTTCTGCTTAGGAAATGGAGGAAAATCAAAGCAAAGAAACTATTCTACATGCTATGAACTGCTCTTTTTGCAGCAGTCACTTTCTGCCCCTGAGGTAGCTGTTGTAAAGCCGCCTGGGTGGCATGGTGTGTCTTTCACCTCACCAATTTCTGCAGCTTCTCGTGGGCCAGACGTACTGACAGACAGGGGTAAGTTTCCTCGAGTCATCTGGATCTTCAACTGCTCCTAGCTCCATCCTTGCAATGTCCCCATGTACCTTTGCTCTTGAAGGGCCCACCTCCTTGGTCACCTGCCCTCTTACGGCTTCACCGCGACTCTGTCCACTTACCTCTCCGGCTGGTCCCTGCGGTGGGGACTTAGGATGCCCACTGGTCCTGCTTGCATGGAGCAGCCTCCATTCCCCAGGATGTGTGTGCATCTCACCAGCCTCCTGCAAAGGGCAGACATGGATGTCTCTACCCTCTCTGCTTCCCTCATTGGCCTCACTGCCCTCTGCCTGCTCCCAGACTGCCACTCTGGCTTGGAGAGAAGCCTTTGGCCCTAGTTTCTTCACTGCAAAGATAAAGATCTCAACCACAGATGTCACAATCTTCAAAAAGCAGCACGAAATATTATTTTATTTATTTGCTAAACCGTGTCTGACTCCCTTCCTGGGGTCATAATGGTAGAAAGGAGACAGAGAAAGGAAACTTGTTCATCAACAAGAGAAGCTGGGAGATTTTCCAGAGTTCTAATCCGCATTCATCAATAATTTGTTGAATGTTAACATATGTGACCTAATTTATTCCTTCTTTAACTTTTTCAAAACTGAGGAAAGTAAAATAATCATATATCATCACCCTCCTTCGCATTTAACAGTGTCTCCACCATGTCATCCTTTCCTTTTGTTATCAACAGAATTGTTTTATTACACTAAATTTATATATCAAAGCCCCAACCCCCACAGCAGTAGCCTCTGGTCATGGTTTCAGTTACAGCTAAGCATGGTCTGGAAATACTATGGAAAATTCCCGAAGTGAGCAATTCACGAGCTTTGAATTGGGTGTCACCCCAAGCACTGTGACGAAATTTCGTGCTGTCCTGCTCCCTTCCACCCAGGACCTGAATCGTCCCTTCATCTGCACTGCACACACCACCCTCCCACGCGTGGTTTAGGAATCGTCTTGGTTAGCAGTCTGACCGTTGTGGGCCTGTAGTGCTTGCGTTCAGGTATTATTTGCTTCGTGTACTAACAATCCCAAAGTGCAAGAGTGCTGGCAATTTAGAGGGGCCAAAAAGAAGCTCCAATTGGTTCTTGTAAGGGAAAAAAAATAAATGTTCACAAGTTAATAAGAAAAGAATTATACACTGCACTTGTTTGGATCTATAACAATATGTTAAATTGTGGAGACAGATAAAGGGATTCGTATAGTTTTGCTGTCATACTTCACCTTCCAAAGATTGTAAGCACTGTGCACGATAAAACTTAGTAATTCAGCTCAGTCTGTCTCCAGTGTTGTATCATCTCTTACCACCATAGGACGGGTGAGGATAGTGCAATATCATATTTTGAGGAGGAAGGGAAAGGAGAGAATGAGAAAGGGGGTGTGAAGAGAAAAATAAAGACTCTGTTCACATAACCTGCTAGAGTATGTTGTTGTACTCATTCTTTTATTAGTAGTCACTGTTGAGAATCTCTTACTGTTCCTGATTTATAAATTAATCATGGGGAATATATAGGTAAAGCATAGGAAATACAAGATCTGATACAAACAGTGGTTTCAGGCATCACTAGAGGTGCTGAAGGTATCTTCCACGACAAGGAGGACTACTATCCCCAGAACGTGACTGTATTTGGAAATCAGTCTTTAGAGAGGTAACCAAGGAAAATGAGGTCCTTGTGTAGACCCTAATCCAATGTAGCCTATGTCCTTAGAAGAGGCAATTAAGACACAGACACATACAGAGGGAATATGACGTGAAGACCAAAGAGAAGGTGCTCTCTGTGTGCCAGGGAAGAGGCTCTGGAGGACCAGCCTTGCCAGCCTTGAACTCTGATGCCCAGATTCCAAAGCAGAGAGCCAGTGTGCTTCTGTTTTTCCAGAGGTGTAGTCCATGGCGTTTTGCCATGGTAGCCTTCTTAGTCTGGGTCTTGGATATCTGCCAAAAGCCTACTGCATGTAGGGTGCACAAGGAGTGACACTGTTGGGAAGTGGGGGACACTAAATGGGGCTTCTGGGGGGTGTACTCTGGTTTCTAGGAGAGCATACTTGAGGAAGACTGTGGGCCTCTGATTTCCTCTTTGTTCTTTTTTGCCTGCTGACTAGAAGATGAATGGTTTTTCTCTGCCATAATGAGCTGCTTGCCACATATGCAGGGCAGTATGGTGCAGTCCGTATGGACTGGAATCTGCAAAACTGAGCTAAAGTAAGCCTTTTCTTTCTTGATAAATTGATTAGGTCAGGTGTTTTGTTACAGTAATGGAAAGCTGATCTACACACCTCCCTAGCGGACCGACACAATGTCTTTCTCCTGGCCTGGCATGAAGTCCCAGTGAGCAGGTTGTGAAGGAAATGAATAGGGACTGGGAAGGGCAACATTCCACCTAGGGTCGACCTCTCCTCTCTGGGAGGTCTCCACCTCCTTTCACAGTTTCAGAATCTGCAATTACCGCCATGTCTGCATCCCAGAGGGATGGTGAGGAGAAGGAAACAGGCTCTGATGGACACAGGGATATTCCCAGACCTGGGTCCCAGGGAGGTGGGATCTCGCTTTCCAAATGTTATAAAGGCTTTGCTTTCCCCCTACCCAAATCCCTACCTGAGAGCAGAGGAAACAAGGTTGGAATGGAAGCAATGAGAGGAAAACCCAAGGCCAGGAGTAGACATATCACCTTCTATCTACAAAATGCAGTACTGGTCATAGATCTCCTCCTGGTTATTATCAGCGTCCTCTGCAGAAGGAAAGGAAGCATCATGACTCCCGCTCCACAGAGGAGGAAAGCAGAGCTGAGCGCCTCACCACAGGCAATGGAAGAGCAGCACGTGGAGACAGACGGGGAGCTGCAAATTCACGCATCCGAGTCTTCCTGCAGCTGCTCCCATGATAAACAGAGCGACATGCAGGGTGCTCGGAGCTGAGTCTCAAGTGTGAAGTGAGTCCCTGCCCCTTCCCAGCCTGTGGCCTTCCCTTTTCTTCAAAAGGAGGATGTGATTCTGGCTGGTGGATGGCAAAACCACTCACTTTCGACAGTTCTCAAGGCCTCCCAGCCACGGAGTCAAACAGAAACTCAAAGCTGGTGGAGTTGCCACCACCCCCAGGGCGGCTCCCTTTAAAATTAAAGCTCAGTGTGTTGTCTTTCAAAAACTAAATTTACAGTTTATTGTAAAGGAGGAGAACAGCTCTGCCCTAGCAATGAAGTTTGCAGAAGGTTCGCTTTTTCTCAAGGCTGTAAAACTGTTGGTAGTGCAAGACAAGAGTATGTAAGGAATGCAGCCTGAGTCCTTTCTCCTCTGGCCTTTACTCATTTGCACAGAGCTCAGGCATTTGTCAGGAGGGAGAGAGGGGCTTTTCAAAGCTCCCTGGTTGAGTGTAAGAAATTAAGTGGTGGACCTCCCTTGAGGTACATTTTCTTTTTATCCTTGGTGGACGTTTACACAGAAGGAAGCCTATCACTGTTTGTACCTCTATGACTCTGGGCTTCGGGCTCTTCAGCTATGGCAGAGAAAAGAGCTGGGCTGTAGCCCGGACCTTCACCTGGCCTTTAATCTGAATTGTTGCTGTCTGGATTCTCCAGGTGACCTGAATTATATGGAGAAATGACCCCCCTCCCCCACCAAGGATGGAAAAGCTTCTGGAGCAGCAGAGTGTCTTACCTGATCTCCAAGACTGCTTCTTGTTTGAGTGCTAGCTCCCACCCTCCTGCCCACCCTTCCCGTAGGGAGATACAGAAAATCCTGTCTTCCTTGGGGCCACCAGTGGCTGTTTTTGAAAATTAAAATTTTCCAAGCTTTGTGGAAAAACTCAGCTCTGGCTATAGTATATACAACAGAGTTCACCCACACTCTGGTGCAACTCTCTTCCCCATGAGTTTGGAGTTAATGATAATTTAGGACAGGGTGAGCTAGATGTGAAAGGGGCATTACACAGAGATCCCCAAGTGGCAGCCAGGATTCCCACCTCTGTGTGTTCTCTCCCTTCCCATGGTCTGCTTCTAACTGGTAGGATGTCGCCAGTGTGGTGACTACTCGACTGCATGGTATTTCAGAAAGGTCTTTAGTAGCTCTCTTGCTTTTGCTAGCTTTGTGGACACCAGCTGCCCAAGGGCAGGGCCACAGGGCAGGGAAATAAAGGAGCTTGGCCTGACTACCAGCATCAAATCTGAAACTTTCCATCGTACCACCAAAAAAGGAAGGCATTCTCCCAGCCTCCAGAGGAGAACACAGGCCAACCTTGACCTTGACTGCAGTCTGACAGACTGACACAGAGGACCTAGACAGGCCATGCTCAGACTTTGGTCTGGAAACAGGGAGGTGTCTTTCAGAGCAACTAACTGTTCGGGAATTTGATATGCAGCAATAAATCATAAACAGATGGGATTTATAGAATAAATTAATAAAGCAATACCCTAGGAGTAGGGCATAGCTGCTGAAGAGGGCAAACTATTTCCACTTTGTGAAAGAGCCATTTGCACTTGAGAAATAAACAATTATGCTGACTTAATAGCCATGCTTTGAAGACGTGGAAAAAACTCTTAGGAAAATGAGTGGGACCCACCTGGCGTGCGCTCTGGTGGGAAGGGCACTGCCCAAAAGGTGTGGTGTGTGGCGAGGGTACGAGTGGGGCCTGTGCTGGGCCAAGTGCACCCAGGAGGCCCCTCTGGTGGGAGCCCAGTGAGCCAGGGGCAGGTGGATGGCAGAGGTCAGGGAGGAGGGTTACCTGTAATCAGTATGAGGACTTGGGCTTCCCCTGGGTGGGCTGGGAAGCTCTGGAAGGACCGAGCAGTGGCAGGGCGGATGATTGGGCCTGGTACATGCTAAAATGATCATGCTCTCAGCTGAAGGGTGTGAGGGGAGGCCCACGGGGCAGGGGTTTCAGTTTATTCCTGTTTCCCACACACCACTTCATTCAGCATCTGACATGGTAGCTGCCCTGTCTGTGTTGGCTCAAATAAACTGAATGTACAAATCATCCCCCACAGCTGTGAGGTGCTTGACATAGTAGTGAGTTGAAATTCCAGAAATTTTTATGTTGTTTTATTGGCACTGGACAGGTAGAGAGAACAGATCGCAGAGAAAGTGAAGCTCTGTTGTGAGAAAGGCATTTCTGGGTTTTCAATCCCTCCCCAAGTTCATGGAAAAGGAAATACCTGGAGAGTTGTTACTTCAGGTGACTGAGGGGCTTCACTCCTTTGCCTGGAGATGCTAAAGAAAACCTCTTCAGCTTCTCTGTGGTGTGTGTGTGTGTGTGTGTGTGTGTGTGTGTGTAGTATGTCCCTCTGGGACTTTGTGGACCTTTGCCCACAACATTTACTGCTTAAAATATCATTGATTTATTGGTCTATTTATCAAATTTAGTTCAAGACTTCCATATTACCCAGCATGCTTGCTTGTGTCTTCCTCAGAAGGGTCAGAATCCCAGAGAAACCCTCAGACCAGTCGTTCTGTGGAGATGTTTGAACAGTTGAGCTGTAAACAGATATTTGGTTGAACACCAGCCCAGATGTTGCTGTGAAGGTATCTGCTGAATGAAATCAACATTTAAATCAGTAGTCAGTAGAACAGACAGCCACATTGGGAGTGGGCTGTGTCCAATCAGTTGAAGGGTTAGGAGAAAAAGACCAGGGTTCCTCCAGAAGGAAGCAATGCTGCTTGCAGATCACCCCGGGACTGAAGGCTGCAGGATCAGCTGGCTGGGTTCTCCAGTTTGCCCGCCCACCCCATGGAACCCATACTTGCCAACCCCCACAGCCATGTGAGTGGATGGCTTAAAATAAATCTCTCTTTTTCTCTGGGAGGCACTGGGAGGGAGGAGAGGAGGGAGAGAGGGCTCTGTGCTGAGAGGGGGAGGCAGGGAGATGTGAGGGAGGGGCTGTGAAGCCCTGCAGAGGCTCTACTTCCGCTCCTCCCACTCCCTCCTCCATCTGGCTCTGGCTGGTCCAGACCCTCAGGCCTCCCGCCAGCTGCACAGCTCTGGCTGCGGGAATTTCATTTCTTACACACAGTTGAATTAATAGTGGATTTTTAAAGCCATCTTCTGATTATAACCTTCTCTTGCGGCTTGGATCCTCGGGGTCAGGAGCGAGAGGACAGATTTGTAGTGGTTAGCACAAAGCAGGGATGGTACCCACCATTCTGGGTGCTGCTTCTCACCTGCCTGCCCATTGGGTGGGTGTGGAGCCCCCCTCTAGCTCCTGGGAGGCCACTACTCACCTGGCAGACACACCCAGCTCTTCAGAGCCGGGGCTCATGGCTGCCGAGCTCTTCCAGACACTTGCTGCCCGGACCTGGGCCTTTGCTGGGACCCTGGAGTCCTCTGCTCTGAACTGAAGGAGGGGCAGGAGCAGCTCTTGCAGCCCAAAGCTGTGGCTTTCACACCTGCTGCAGATGAACAGAAGTGAAAGCCACAACTGGCTGGTCCTTGGACCCCAGTGAAGGGGCCAAAGGTTGCTGACATTCACTCTCGCTCCTGGGCTGTGAGGTGTTAGAATATGAGAGTATAGTGTGTGCAGGAGCTCATCAGGAAGATGGACCTGGCCTTCCCCGAATACCCGTGCAATGAATGAATGCAAATGGCAAGAATGGGGGTCCTTAGTTCTTAATCCTGCCTTCCCCTGGCTCTCTTACCGCCTGTGGTCTCTATCAGTCCCTCCTCTGAGGAGGCTACTGTCTCTTCCTCCTTCTCTTCTTTCTTTTTTCCACCTTTAACATATTTTATGTTCTGAAGATCATCCTTGCTGAGTCCTTAACTTGGAAACTCGTGTCTGGTCTCCAGGAAGAATCCTATAAATGGGATTAGAGGGTAGAGAATGAAATGCTGGTGCTCATGGATTAAGAACACGATGTTCTCTGTCCTCTCTGCATTTCATGACTCCCCACACCTGATCAACTTGTTATACTAAGAGAACAGGAGGGCATATGAGCAATAATTGCCTGAAAAACAAGGAGAGGAGGGAGTAGGAAAACAGCAGCCTCAGTTTTTATCAGCACATGGACAAAGGACACAGTGCTCTTCTCATCCGGAGGCAAAATCCTTGAAATGAGCAGCTCAGCTGTGGCCCATCTGCTTGTCCATGAGTGGCCAGGCAGTGTTAGAGTAGAGAATATTCAATGCCAAAGCCACTGTGGACAGAGCGAACACAGCTGCTCCACTCACAGTGCTGCAGTGTGTATGTGTCTGTGTGCGCAAGGGTGCGTGCGCCCACATGGCTGTCACTTTGTGTCTCTGGGACTTTTTGGATGACTTGGCTACTTCCGGGAGAAGTAGGTTGGTTTCTCCGCAGTGCACTGAGGAGTATCTGAGCAAAGTCTAAGCAGATTCCAGGCATTTCTCAATGTGCTCCGGACCCAGGAGTTCCCCAAGGCTGCAAGTCAAGCAGGGACAGGAAAGCCAGAGCGCTGGCCTGAGGGCACCTCTCCCAGTGTCTTACTGAGCATCCACAAAACACGGGCCTGGCTCCAGCGGGAAGAGGGTCTTCGCCTTCACCCTATCTCAAATGCTCATCACTAAATGGCAATGTGTCTTGCCTTCCTGAAAAGAGGGGCCCAAATCTCTGAACACTTTTGGACATGGGGTAGACCACTTAGGAAAATCTGCTGTAGTTTAAACCCCCTTATTTTTATTTTGCCATGAGATTTCCTCACGTCTTCCTTTCTACCGTCTTCATTTCTTCCCAGTACAGACCTAAAAGAGAACTCATCTTTCCTGTCTCATTTCTCATCACTCAATATCAAATCTGTCCTGGGTCCTTTTCCCTACGTGTCTTGGCTCTCTGGCTATCAGAGTCTCCAACTGAGCCAATGGTGGCCCAGCGTGGAGACACATAGTTCCTCCTAGGGCGCAGAGTGGAGGGCAAACAGGCTGACCCAGGAGGCAGCCTCTCTGGAGAAGCTAAATCCTACGTCATGCTGAACACGTTGTCCTTGTAGATGGGCTCAGCTGAGCAAGAGAGAATGCAAGGATGAGTGGACAAGAGGGAAACAGCAGAAACCAGACGAGAGAGAAATGCTTTGAAGCAGAGACCTGGGAACAAGTCTAAGAAACTCCTCAGGGCAATAGAAGGTGTCTTTCAGTGAGTAACACGACATCACCTGTCGGATATCGTGCCTGCTGTACACTGTGGGTCCCCCTCCTGGGAGAATCAGCCCCCAACAAGCGGAGAGAACAGTGCACTTGCTGTGGGCTGGAGGCTGGGTCCCCAAATTCATGCTGATATTGTAGCCCTTGAAGCGACGGCATTTGGAAATGAGCTCTTTGGGAAGCCACGAAGGGTCAGTGGAGCGGTGAGACGGAAGCCCCGTCTGACAGGCCTCGTACCCTCGTAGGAAGAGGAAGTATGGAGGTGGGAAAAGGACTTTCTCTTTGCCCTGCTGCTAGGAAAGCTGGAGAGCACAGAATGAAACTGGGTCCTTATACTCCACCCAAAATTAACTAAAATAGATTAAGGACAAACCTGAAAAAAACAAACCTGACATTATGATTCCTAAGAGAAAACAGGGGAAGTTTGTCAGTGATTATTTTTAATGAACACAGAAATTTTAAGAGGGAGATTCTACGTGGTCGGACAGAGGAGGGGCCACTATTCAGAGAAAATCAAGAGTTGCAGTTACTGTGAGAAAATCAAGTGAAAACACAGGTAATTGGAAGAAAGAGAGATACATACAGCCTGATGCCAAAATCAATTTGAAATAAGGGACTTGTAGATCACACAAAACAGGCACAAGATTTTACGAATCAGCAAAGCAGCCCATGGGGCTCACTCTTCCTGAGTGAGGAGTGGGAGCCCCGGCTCTGGGAAGTTCCCCTCGGAACGGGTGAACTGCAGTAGCCTGGCACACTCAAGCCACACAGACTAGGTCTGGAACCCAAGGGCCTCTGGTTCTTTTGCTTTCCTCCAAACAGAGCATGTTGCAGCACGTTGGCACCAGTTTCAGCAGCGCACCCAGGGGTAGGGGACCAGGAAGCTGCCGCTGAGGCACTGAGCTGGTCGGGTTTGGGCCCCTTTGTCCTGTTGTGTTCCACGGTAGCTACTTGGAACCTCTACCAACGGCAAGGTTAGACTGCAGTATCGGTGGGGAAGGCAGTGCGTAGACCTGCCCCCGCTGCCCTGCTCCCGGCAGCACGAGGGAGGAGAGGGGTGCAGGACTTAGGCAGGCTTGGGCCGCGGTGGGGCAGCAAGTGGAAAGTCAGGACCCCACTGCCCTGCCCCCAGGATTGTGAGAGAGAAGACGGAGGTGCCAGCAGAGTGGAGAGGGGGCCAGGCAAAGGCCAGGAGGGGCCAAGTGTTCGTGAGGACCTGGAACAGCCTCAGCCAGGTCTCTGTGCAGGTGCCACAGCGATTGGCACCGCAACGCAGAGAACACGGGGTGAGGAGACACGGGCATCCAGAGGGACATCCAAAGAGCTGCTAGCTGGGGACTCGAAGGAGAAGATCAGCTGGGCACCCGGCACAATGCTGCAGAGGTGCCAGGCTTTCCCAACACAGCTTTGGGCTCTGACTGGGACACCACCTCAGAGCGTGGGCACCAGAGAAATGTGATTGTTTTGTTGTTGTTATCGTTTACCGCCTTTTGTTTGTTGATCAAGTTTTTACTTTTATTTTGTTATGTTCATCTTTTTTCTCTTTCTCCTCAACTATCTTTCTTGACTTTTTGATATTTCCTGTGAGTGAATGTTACCTTAGTCTTTCTGGTTCCTTCAACATTCTTTGGCTTTCTCTTTCATTCTTTCTCTCTCGTCCTCCACCCCAGTTTCCCAAAGCTTGAGTGACTAGGCTTTGTCCTTCAGTCTCGCTTATACTACATTTCTCTTCCCTTATCTCTCTATTTTTCTCCTACCTCTCTTTTTTTTTT
>PVIR01001433.1:0-123940 GCA_004026965.1 Petromus typicus | reverse complement strand
TTTTTTTTTTTAGGTTTTTGGAGACAGGGTCTTGCTTTGTGGTTCAGGCTGGCCCTGAGCTCAGCCTCAAACTCACATCACAATCCTCCTGTCTCTGCCTCCCGAGTGCTGGGATTACAGGCGTGAGCCACCACGCCCGGCACTGTGGTATGTGGTACTGGTTGCTGCTGGGTGTGGGTCTCCACACCCAGTATTGTTACGTGGTTACCGGGGAATTGAACCCGGGTCCTTGCGCTTGCGAGACAGGCGCTGGAACCACTGAGCTAACTCCCCGGCCCCCTGCTTTGAGTATTTTCTATTTCACAATATCTGACATACATTATAGAAGTCATTCACATCTTTATTTTCTCATTCCAGAGAAAAGATGCAATATTTACACATCTGCAACCTGTTTATTTCACTTATGAGGATGTCCTCAAGGTATATCCATTTAAGTATAAATGAATTTATCATTTTTTATGGCAGAGTAATACTCCATTCTGTAGAAGAACTATACCGTTTTTATCCAGTCTCCAGTTGATGGACATTTTGGTTGTTTCCAAGATGTAGCAATCACAAACTGAGCTGCTATAAACATGGATGCACATAGGTCTCTGTGATATGAATCTTTTAGTTCTTTTGTGTATATACCTAACAGAATGATGGCCAGGTCAAATGGAACCTCCAATGCTAGCTTTTTGAAGAATCTCCAAACTGATCTCCACAGGGGTTGTACGAATCTACATTTCCACCAACAGTGGAGAAGGAATATTTTAAGATTTCCTTTCATAGTGTTTTGGTCTCTTTTGTATTATATAACTTATGAATAACAGGAAAAAAATACATTTAGCTCTTGATTAAGGTAGCCAGAGGTCCAAATGTATGGTGCATCTTTGTGAAAGCACTTTAGCTGTGTTACAAGGCAGAGAAATAGAGAGAGAATGGACCACATGTAATAATGGCAAGAAATGGGAAAGTGAGTAGAATGGTCTGGATTTACAACAACTTGCTCAAGAAAGTTCTTGACTTGATCCTATTCTTTGAGTCAGTATTAATCCATTCATAACATGGGATCCTCGTGACTTACTTACTTTTCATTAGGCCTCATCTCTTAAAGTCTCCACCATGAAACCCTGCCATGCTAAAGACCAGACCTTCAGCATGTGAAACTGGCACAAACCATATCCAACCCAAAGCATATGGGACAGAGGTTAAATCCTCCTACTTTTACCCTCCAAAACATCAGTATTCCAAAGGGAAGGAAACATGGGAGATGAATTATGGCATGTAACAAAGGTGTTTAGTACTTAGTTATATGCAAATTATAATTATTTTTCCACAGATATTCATACGAATTTGCATGCTTCATTTCTTTATTTTAGTAATATCTATGGGATATTACAGTAAAATATGGACTGTAATGTAAAACAGGTTTGAAGATGATTTTACCTCCCCTTAATAGCATTCCACCATGGGTGAGCAAATTATTTAACTTCTCTCCCTCCAATGAGATAAATGTTTCTAAAAGGCTCAGATAATGTTTATAAAATAACATAATATGTTATTGTTTTTTATTGTTTATTATAATTTTGTCTTTCTTAGTTTTGACAAAGAGTACGGTATTTTTCATGACACCTGGTTGTGAAACACTTGGGGTTTTGAGATTGATAGTATGTCTTTCATAGATGAATTATGAATAAGTGATATTGAAGGCACAGCTATTTAAAAATACATCATTCTATTTATAACTTCTGCCCATTCATAGTTCAATTAGTTTATGCAGCTGATTCTCTGATGATTCTTCAAAGGGTTGGAACATTTTTGAATAAATCTGGTTTCTGGAACTGGATGGTTCACTAAGCTTGCTGCAGTTTTAAAAGGTTGTTTTCTATCATCTCTTTAAAGTGACTCTACACTTTCCGATGGTAGCACTGGTTGTTCATTGTACTTTTCCTACTATCTGTAGTTCTCCAAGTGTGGTATTGTAACGTGTTTTTAATACAAATTAATTGTGTTCTGTCCACTATACTTTGAGGCATTAGTCACTTATAATCCCAGCTCTTGAAGTTAGTAGTGGCTTTATATTTCTTAACTATTGGAGATTTTAAGATGACACTTTAAAACAACATAATATTTAAAAGCTTTTTAAATATTCAGCTGCTGGCAATTTTTGTATCATCTCCTTGAATCTTTCCAGGGTTGGAATTCACTAAAAGCAACCCCACTGTGCCAGCACTGCAGTGTACTCAGTTAATGAGAAGCATCAAGAATATTTTGAAATTCTTCCTTTCAGAATTTATTCTTATTTTGTTTGCTTCTATGAATCATTCCGAAGGTCCTTTCCAGTACTGGTTTTTAGTGTTGCATGATCTGGAAATTGATATAAATACCAAGGCTTATTTCCTTTTTTATGCCAACCTGATTAAGAAAATAAGCTATAAAAGTCAAACATGCTCAAATATTTTATCTGCTTCTAGGAAGATCCTGTTGAATGAAAAACCTCTTTATTCATGGCAGTGTTGTCTCCACACCCAATAGGTATCTGATAGTGAGAATCAGGAAAATTAAGAAGCAGTTTAGTAGCTTCTATGAATAAAATAAATGAATCAGTGATTTGAGATCTTAGAATAGATTGTTTCTTGCTTTTAAAATAATTCAACTTGCAATTAGAATGCTTATTGAAATTTGCCTTGATATTTATTTATTTATTCACTTATCTCACCAATATTCATCAAGGCTTTTGAAATATACAAAGTTGAATGCTAGGCACTACCGACAAAATAATAAATAGATCACATACTAACATGAATCACATCTACTAGTGGTAAGTTCTGTAGAGGTAGCAAAATATAGGGAAATAAGTTTCTATGAATTTAATAATGGAGAAAAAATAGGGCTCTCTTAAAGAAGTGATGATTGAGCTAATGGAGAAATCATTAGTTTAAGAGGGAAAGAAAATCTGTTCAGGTAAGAAGAATCATTTCTGTTAAGTCCCCGCTGTGCAGGCTGGCATGAGGGACTGAAGGCAGTGTGTGCGGTGGGAAATGAATGGTACTAGCCACACATGAGCGGCATCTGGACTTTCATATTAAGACAGTTCTTTATTTTATGAGGAGAGAGCAGCAATGCTAGGTTTTCATAGGAAGAGGTGACATAATTGGATTCACATTTTGAAGGGACTGTTCAGGTTGTGTTAATAAACCGTACTCATTGCAACCTTAAAGCCCAATGCTAATTTTTCAAATGCTTTTATATAATTCACTTTAAAATATTTTAAATTATTATCCCAGACATAAATATATATGTTTTCTTCACTGACTAACTTTTGTTCTCAATAGAGAACATTGATTTGCCACTTGATTAAAGCCTCCACTTGGAGAAGGTCATATATTTTAGTCTTGAGATGATGAAGCTTGACTCAGTCACAGGGAACCACGCATACTTTTCCCAGGGACAGAAGCTGGTTCCGCACGATGTTGCTTTGACATTTGATGAACTGCCACTTTTTTTCCTGTTGGCTGTGGCTGATATTGGAAACATTTTACAGATTTGTTCTTTGTAACAACATCCAGTCCATCATTTAGTTTCAATGCTGAGATTTGTCTGTGCAGCTTTGGCTAAAGACAGTGTCACTTCTGGGCACCAATCCAAAAATGGCCTTGGCTCTGTGCGAAGTCGGCACTAGGGTGGATTCGCTCACTCTCTCAGTTTGATAGACATGGACTATTCTTAGAATGTATTGACTGAAAATATCAATATGTCTAAAACCTAAGGAAAATCATGTTTTCTTATCCACCGAGTACTAGATGTTAAATAAGGAATTCCTCTTTCACCTTTTTCTTCCCAGTGACAACCTTTATCTATAGAATTTCTTTTATTTAAGTGTACCCTAGAAGATTTTTCAGAGAAAGACCTTAGAACATCCTGATGGAGATTTCTCCCATTTGCTGAGGCCTTTTATTATTGTTCAAAGTCCTTGTTAACCATATCTGTATTTTCTGAGTCTGATCGGAGAATGTATTTTATTTTCCTTTTTCTTTGCCAGTATTTTATTGGTAATCATATAGGTTAACTTACAAACACAGGTTATATCTTTTATGAAATTTTTCCTTCGATTTTAGAAATACTTTGTGTTTTACTTTTATGTTTCAAGCTCATACATGTTAAGCCATCAGTGAATGTTCATTGAATGCATGGAAAGTATTTGGGGCTTGAATCTATTAAAATAAATAAAAATAAAATTTACAGATAACACTTATTTAATTATGAATAATGTAATTATAAAGAAGATAGTGTACAAATAAATAGCAAAATATTTGAAAACTTAAAAAATGAAAAAAAAATTATATGTGAAATTTACCAGATACAAGACTATAAGAAACTTGGGCATGGTGGCTCATGCCTGTAATCTCACACTTGGGAAGCAGAGGCAGGAAGAGTTTGAGGACACTCTGGGCTACATTGGGAGTTCAGGGCCAGCCTGAACTACAAAGCAAGACCTTCTATTAAAAGACTAAATAAATAAAACAAAGATAGGAAGAAAGAAAGAAAGAGAAAAAGAAACTTCTGTGATTATTACTCTTAAAATCAATGAAAAATAAGAAATCTTTAATAGTAAAAAGGTAAAAGCTATAAAATATGATTCCCTACTTTTATTCTCTGATGAGAGATGATAGACTGATCTAATAACTATGATTGGAAACTAAGCACTTAAGTGAAAACCACAACTTAGCCACTGACCACCCCAAAGCTCTCCAGATTCAGGACTTTGAGAATCAGTCATTGAATTTAGGGATAGAAGAGCAAACAAGACATGGTGAGGGGCATTCAGGATGGTCTGGCTGGAGACTGTTCAGCCACAGGGAATTTGATCTGTAGGAAAAATGATGCACCTTGAGACCATAATAGCAAGTAAAATAAATCAGACAGGTTTAAACATCACTTAGATTTTTAGAACATACATATTTTCAAGACCAAAGGTTATAAGAACCATGGAGGTAAAGTTTGTGGAATTAGAAAGGAATGGGGGGAAAGGAAATGATGAGAGGGAGGGATGGAGAAGGAAAGGTAAAAATTATTAAGGTGCTATGAAATGTGCGTGACCAAGTCGCCAAGGTACATATAATTATCATATATCACAAACATACACCAATAAGCAAGCAACTAAAAAAAAAAAAAGAAAGAAAGAAAAGCAAATAAATAAAAGTTTAAATTTGTAATCTCAAAATAATTATAACTACACACAATGAGTTTTCAGTCATCAGGTGGTTTCATTTTTTGGATAAATATTTTATAAGAATTACACTTACTTGGCTGTTCTTTTCTCTTTTTTCACACGATGAAATGATCAGCCAGACATCAGCATGCTGATGGCTTTCACAGTTGTCCCAACAGCGCACTTAGTTTTAGGGTTTCCAACCAAGTAAGTGAACCCAGATTGTAGACAGCAAGGGCAGGTAGGAAGATTTCCTAGAGAAGAAGCACTTCTTTGTTTCAGGCTGAATTGTTTTGCACATGATGCTGGCACCCAAAAGGGCCAACCCCAAATTAGAGTAAGAATAGACCAAAATTAAACTCATTATCATTACTAATTCATTGATAGAAAAGTTCAGAGAAAGTTGCTTTGGAGTTAGGCAGAAAATAAAAGAAGCAACAGAAACACTACCTATCTTATAAATTCTGGAATATAGTTAGACTTTCACTTAGATTGAACCATTATAACCTAGGGCAAGATTGGCAGAAACTCATATTTTGCTTAGTTTAGTTTTTTAAAATAGAATCTTGCCTGGTAGTCCAGGCTGTTCTCGAACACATAGTGATCTTCTTACCGTGGCCTCTCGATTACAGGCATGTGCTACCATGACAGGATAGATAGAAAGTCTCAAAGTTTAAGATTACTTTTGAGTAGTATAACCTCTGGGACTGTGATTGAATTGATTTAACAAAGCTTCTCAGATTGACAGGAAAAGCAAATTAAGAAGTACTCCCCTGTATCTTTATTTGCTTCTGACTTGCAAACATGCACACATACACACAGAACTGAAATTAAAGTTAATGTAGAAAATAGGTTTCCTTACTATTTATGTTCTCTGATACATTTTGTTTTACTATATTTCCTAACAAAAAACTACTCTTACCCCCACCCCCTCCTGACATGATAACTCATCAGTTGATCATGGTGTACAAATAAAAAGAAACAAACAGCCATCTACCAGGAAGTGAATAGGGAAGAGGCTCATTCCTGGTTAGTTTTTCCTCCCATTGACAGTAACAGCCATTTCTGGAAAGATGATTCCTTTGAGTTTCCTAAGTGAAATGGCATAGGCCCTTCTATCTCACTTCTCTCTAAAGCAAATTTCTGGAGTTATACGAGTGAGAATATTCATTATTTGAGCATTTTGTTCAAAATTCTAAAACTGTGTGCAAGGCTACTCACAGTTGTCTGTGGCATTTTGTCAAAGAAGATCAATAAGTGACCACTAAATATTGAACAAAGGTAGAAAATGCATGTAGGAACAAATACATTTTCTGGATAAAACATCTATAGCAGATATGATTAGTGTAAGTATTAAATTTCAAGTACAGAGTATGACATAAAAAAGCACAGTATTCAATTTAGATTGTTTGATTTTGATAATCACATAGTAGTTATGTGAGAAAACATTTTTCTTGAAAAATATATATGAAAATATTCTGAGGAAAGTCTTATGATTTCTATACTTCTCAAACTTTTCTTTTTTGAATTGAATTCTTTATTGGCAAATTTTACATACACATCATGATCACACTCAACACTGAGAATTTGTACTAGTATATGACAGGACTAAATTCCTGTTTTTTTCCCCATTCTTCTACACACAATACAGCCTTCCACAACCCTTATAAACATGAGCTTAGTTTCCTTTTTTACCATCACATTTTTTCTTTCCCCTTGTTACTTACCTCTACCCTTTTCCCTATGAATATGTTCTATTTTGCAATATCTATTATATATTCTAGAATTCATTTACATCTTAAGATACTCATACCAGAGAAAAGATATGGTATTTACACATATGTGACCTATTTATTTCACTTAAGAGTGTGCCCTCAAGGTATGTCCATTTGAGTATAAATGACGCAAACTTATCATCCTTTATGACAGAGTAATACTCCATTTTATTTAAAAAACACATCTTTTTTATCCAGTCTCCAGTTGATGGGCATTTGGGTTGTTTCCAATATTTAGCTATCACATACTGAGCTGCTGTGAGCATGGGGTGCACATATATTGCTGTGATATGAATCTTTTAATTTTTTTGTGTGTATGTGAATCCCTAATGGAAATAGCCAGGTCAAATGAGACCTCTAATCCTAGATTTTCGAGGAATCTCCACAATGATCTCCACAGCATTTGTACCAATCTATATTTCTATCAAAAGTGGAGAAGTGTCCCTTACCCCTCACAGCCTACCCAACATGTCTTTCTGATTAATTTTGCAATAGCAGCCATTCTTTGTGGAGTGAGACGAAATCTCTGTCATTTTCATCTGCATCTCTCTAATGAAGTAGTGATGTTGAACATTGTTTCATATGCTTCTTTGTGCTTTTCTTCTTTCTCTGAAAAGTTTCTGTTTATTTCAGATGCCCATTTTTAAATTGGGTCTTTAAATTTGGGTGGGATGATTTTTTTCAAGCTCCTTATATATTCTAGACAGTAGCCCTTTGTCTGAGAAACACCTGGTAAATATTTCTTCCCATGTAGTTACTTCTTTAAATTCTTTAAATGCTTAACTTTTTTTTAAAAGGCAGTCTTGCTTCAGATTGGCCTTTAATTTCCTATAATAGCCCAGACTGGATTCAAACTCACTGCAACCCCCTTTCTTTACTTCCCTGAGTGCTGGAGTTGCTGGTATGCACCACACCAATAAATGTCTAATTTTAAACAGATATAGAGTTGAAAAATGAAATTAAAAAGAGCACAATTTATGTAAAGCAAAAAAAAAAATAAAGCTTGCAATCAATAAACCCAAAATGTATTTATTTGAAAACCCAAACAAAATATAAAAACATGTAAAGATTTATCTACTGGAAAATACGGCAATAGCAATAGCAAGCAAAGCAGAAATGAAAAAAAAAGAACACTACAGGGGCTGAGGGCTCATAGATTAGAAGTCCATTATGGACAAATACATGGCAAAATCTTACTCATATTAAACAATAACTTTTAAAATATGTAAAAATAACCAACTGAAATGTAAGGACAAAGATAACATAAAAAGAGAAGATTCATTTTAGAATAATGGAATGAATGAATATAAATTTAGAAATGAAGTAAACATTAGGCTAAATAGTTTCTATAAAAAATTTCACAAAACATTACATAGAAAGTGTGTATTAAGTCTACGAAAAATTCTTAGGGAGTGGTAGGAAATTCTGTCTGTTTTAGAAGGTTGGCAAAAACCTGTAGTTCAGAGTCAGACAACCATACAGAAATGGAAGATTACAAGTCACAGACACTTATAAACATAAATGCATAGATCTTAAACACCAAAGTTGTATGTCCGGGAAAGAAGTACCAAGCCTTCAACCAATAATCCTAGAATGCATAGTACAGGGCAGACTAGCAAATAATCCCTGTAGTTGAAGGTTACATACAGTATGGCAGACATCCTTAAATCCCAGTGATTACCAGTAAGTCCCAGGGCCAATAAATTTAGTGCAGTAATACTGGTAGTTTAAGATCTCACAGGATGAGGGAGATGTCTGCAATAATCCCAGGAGTTGATCCTGCCGGGTAGGGAAGACAACCTCAAGTCCAAGTAAGTAAATCTCAGTAAATAAGTCTTAAGTCCAAGTAAATTGTCTGAATAAGTTGTCCTTGATTCCTGACATAAAGTAACAAATCCAGCTCGATGTAAAAATACACTATATAATGAAGAAATGGGCTTATCAAAGAAATGTTAGAAAATGATTAAATTTAATGAAGGGAATCTGAAAATCACTTAGTATGTTATTATTGTTTATAATCTCTCCTTTTGGGATTGACAACTAGAAAGTTGTTATTATATCCACTTCTACTTCATAAAGTACTTGAATTTTAATTGAACACAAAGTAATAAAACAAATTGAAGAGTGACACTCTCATCCTGTAGCTTCTATATGATCTATATAGTCAATCTAAGATAAATAGTAGTTGATCACTATTTTATAAATTAAAAAAGAGTCAAGGCCCCAAGACCTTACGGTTTAGTTGAAATATTGAAAAGATCCCTAAATAAAAATAATTTAAGTGCCAGAGTGTGGAAATAGAATGGGAAGAATGAGGCCTAATCGGTCTCCATTGTGAGCACTAAAAAAAGAACAGGACATCAAGCATACTAACACCTGGCAGGGAAAGTAAAGACACCTGAGGTTCAGTTGTTTACCTGGAGAAATACCATGGAGGCTGGGAGGCAGGTGAATCTTGCATTGTGCTCATGACTGAGGGAATAAAGCCAACGTGACCCAGTCATTCAGGCTCTGTAGTAAAGGGAGACATGTGTCTTCTGGGCCAACAAATTTTAGCTTATTTTTCATCTTCATCATCATTTGGTCAGGTTTGACCGCCGCACGAGGCTGGTTCCTACAACAGAGCTCTATCAGATTTCAACAAATTAATCAGTCCTTCAGATTGCTAATTGATAAGGAAAGGAGAGCTGTTTTCATCTTAGTGATGGATTTGTAGTAAAAAGAGAAATGTGTAAGAGGCTGTCTTGTATACTGCAAGGGGATGGATTATTCTCGTGTAGGGCAACTGAACTACAGTGAAAGTAGCTAACAAAAAATGGCAAGAAAATTAAGTACATTTTATTATGTATATTTCACTTTGTATCACATTTTAGATAATGACTGTTGACAACTTGCAGATTTCAAAATGATATTTCACATAAAATGACATTTTCACACTATTATTAAAGGAATTGTTTAAAATTACATAGAATAGACCAAGATGTTACAAGCTTTAAAGAGAAGCTTGTGTAATTTATTCATATATAAAAGTGTTAGGTCTTCAGTACAGTGAGGAAGGGTTCTTACCTTACACGGTATATAACAATTAACTCAAAATGGATCAAAGACCTAAATATAAGTGCTAATAGTATAAAAACTTTAGAAAAGAAAATAGGGGGAAGCTTAATGACACTGGATTTGACAATTGTTTTTCCTAGATACAGAACTCAAAGCTCAAGTTATAAAAATATAAATAAATAAATTCAACTACAAGAAAAGTAAAGTCTTATACATCAAATTATATTAACAGTGAAGTGGCAGTAAGTTAATAGGAAAAATAGACAAGCATATTTTATAAGTAATATGTAGACTAAATAAATAATTCTTATAATTTAACAAAAATAAAAAACAACATACAAATATTTTTAAAAATAGATTTTATTGGTTACTTTTATATAAACATTATGATCACATTCAACATTGAGAACCTGTACCTATACATTACACATCTTGATTCTCATTTTTTCCCATTCCTCTGCCCTTCCTACGACTGCCCCCACCTATATCATAGCTTTGTTTCCTTTCTGACCATCAAATTTTTTCTTTCTCTTCTTTAGTCTTCCCTACACCCTTTCTCTTTTCCTTTTGAACATATTCTTTCTACTTCAGGATACCTATCATACATTTTTGAACACATTTGCACTTTCTGTTTCTCACACTAGAGGAATGATGGCATTTACACAGCTGTGTCCTATTTATTTCACCAGTGCATATGGCCATACCATCATGAATGCACCCAATCTCGTCTAAAGAATTCAAATAGACATTTCTCCAAAGAAGGAATAGAACTGACAAATAAGTACATAAAAAGATTCTCAGTATCACTAGTCATTACGAAAATTCAAGTCAAAGCCATAAATGAGTACTTAGGATTGTTAGGGTAATAGTTATCAAACCACCCAGAAAATAAAATGTACTGGCAAGGATGTGGAAAGTTTGCAATACTGATGGACTGCTGGTGGAAAAGTAACACTGCATAATTGCTATGGAGGACTGTGGAGTCCATTATGTACATGCACCAACTCCTCATGCTGAATGTAATCATGACATACTGCAAACATGTACTGTGATAATTAACTGAATGTATTGATTTGAGTGAGAAACACCCAAATAAAGTGGTTCAGCATTACTCTGCATGTTGGTAAAGGGAAAAAAAAATTCATCTCTCTGCCACTAAAGAAACCAGAAATCATGAAAATCTGTGCTTATCACTCTTCCTGGGACTATTCAAATTCTCCAAGAGTCCTATCGATCAGTCTACCTCTCATTGATCACTGCTCTGTCTCTCTCCCTTGCACCTCACACAGTCTGTACTTTTTCAACTGCTACTGAATTACAAGCTTTTTCTAATGGTTTATTTACTGTTTCAAGTAAGTTGCTTTTAATTCTCAAATTTTGAGAGTAAGAGCTTCAAAAACGTGCTCTAAGCTAATCTTAATTCTTAACTGCAAGAACACTTTTTCAATTCATGACATGTTAAAATTCTGCTCCATTCCAAATGAATTAATAAAAAAATTATTAAAATAATGGAAAGAACATGGGACTTGAAAATTGACAAAGCATTCATAATCACCAGTAGGTAATTGAACTGGGGCTGTTTAAATGAACAGGTTTGCTACCAGACTTTCACTGTGAATAGTTCATTTGTAATTTATTTAAAGTATTGATTCTTAATACCAGATACATGTTTGCTTAAAAAGATTATTTAAAATTGATTCCTGACAAGGACCCACATGGAGTGCTTCTGCTTTGATCGGCCTAAGCTGCAATAGTACAGCTTTTACTCCTGCACTTCAGTGGAGATATTAATGTTGAGATTTCAATTGAGATTCATTAGCCTAAAAAGTTGAAAAACTGCAACTGTGCTTTACCAGACATAGATTTTATAAAAGAAATCAAATAACAGATTTTAGCTAATTAAATGTATCTTTGTTCCAACTTGAGCTAATGTTTAGTTGGTGTACTTAAGACATTTCTTAAATCGCAAATTCTTAAAGTGTAATGACAGGGTTAACTGGTTCTTCTTTCTAAACTGTTTATTGATTTAAGATGAAAATCTAATGCAAGGTTAATGTTTTATGAGCCAGTCAAATTTAAAATATAATAATCTGAGAGTAGACAAAAGAAAAAAGAAAATGCAAGCAACGCTGCCTACAGGAATGGTAGCACACATCTATTAGTTCCAGTTACTTGGGAGGCTTAGACGGGAGAATCACTTTGAGTTCAGGAGCTGTGGGCTGCAGTGCACTGAGCAAATCAGTTGTATGCACGAAGTTCAGCATCAACACGATGACCTCCTGGGACCACCAGGCTGTCTAAGGAGGGGTGATCATTGTCATGCTAAATATTTCATGTGTCTCTTGATTTGAATTTTTTTCTGTTAATATTTTAAAGGAGTCAACCACTAAAATAATCATAGTTGACAAAATAATAACAGTCTTTATATTTTACACTTAAAAGTGCTTGATTTCCAGATGAAATCATAAGAGTTAGTTCCACTCCTTCTCCTGAGAGCTGACACTGATACGGGTTGATAGGCTCCACACAGTTCCAAAATGATACCCCAGCAGACCTAACTGATCTTGACAGAAAGCAAGAGGTCTCACTTTTGGTCTTAAACTCCCTGTATAAAAATATAACTAAAACAAATTAAGAAGGTTAGAGGTACAAGTTATATTTTTGATATGAAATTATTTTGTATGATAAAGATTTTGTCTTGTTAGGTTAAAAAGAGGTATGTGTTGAAAGACTAAAGTTTACTTATGTTGCAAAAGTGTGAAAAGTGATATATCAGAGGTAATGTGCATATCTGCTTAAAAGTTTGGTTTAAAACTAATGTTGTTATTTCCAAAAGATTCTTGCTTCTCAAAAGAATAAAAAATATGTATGATTTCTTCTTCATTTGGTAGCGCTTAGACTATTCCTAAAGTGAAAATATTTGAGAGAATGATCTCAACAAAATACATCCAAGACAAAGTATCAGTGCTCTGGAAAGACATACAGACAGATTCCTGGAAAGGCCCTTCCTCTCTGCTAGCAAGGGGCCAGGGCATGTTTGTGTTTTAACAGAGAATAAACAGACACTGTGGCTGTGATCCTAGAACCTATGGCTTGGACCAAGTGGCACTCCACTGAGAGTGAGACTGAGGTGGCACTCCACCTCCACTGAGAGCTGTGCAGAGGCTGTGTCTGAAAGGTCCTCCTCACCTCTGAGGCCCCTCAGACCTCCAAAGCTCACCAGAGCTCACGCACTCCCCATTGTTGAGACACAGGAATGAACAGGCCCCCAATACAATGGCAGCTCACGTTTATGCAGCTAATGTGGTTTCCTTAAAGAGAAGGGGGAATTATGGGAGATTGCCCAATTGATTATTCCCTAAGCAGGCTATAAAGAATTAACCCCACATTTGGCTTATATCTAGAAGTGTTGTCAGCATTTGCAAGGGAAATAGATTTAATGCAGGACACATAATTTATAAGATTATTTCACCCAAAATGCACAAGAGTTCAAGAGATTCAACTGCACACAACAGTCCCACAAATCTAGTCGATGGCCTAGATTCCACAGCTGTGTCCCACATAAGTCCAGCTGAAGGTCTAAATTCTAAGGCAATGTCCTGCATGAGGCCAGACAGTGACCTAGAGTCCACAGCAATGTCTCATGCTTATCCATATCCAAGATCTGCAGCTAAAAGGCCCAAAGGGCTGTAATGGAGGCCAGAAAATCTGCTCTAGTAGCGTGAAGAATTTGTACCACCAAGCTGAAGGATCTACACGGGAGCCAGGAAATGATATTTATGATGAAGATCAGAGCTCTTCTGCTGAGAAGAGCAGCCATTCCCTGAGACAGTGAGAACTCCTTTGCTGATGAGAACAGCCAAGTTCTCATCAGTAAAACCACCCACAGAGAGTTTCTCCTACAAGATCCCCAGCCCCAATCTTCCCCTCCAGTTCTCTTTTTATGCTATTAGTAACAATCACCAGGTGGGTCTTCCATGCCGAAACCACAGATTCAGTTCAGCTGGGTATTCTAAGTTAATCTACCACAAGAAGTGAGTCTGTCCAAAGCCTAAGTGCTGAGTTCAGAGTGACTTGCACCCAAATTCTGTTCCCGAAGTTAAAACCTTCTTTACTGAAAAGACAAGGTTAATTACTAAGCATAGCCTATATTTTGTCTATTCTGTTCCTAATGCAAGAATTCTTTGTCTCTTTCTTTACAAGCCTTTCTTGCATCAGGAATGTGTGCACAACAAGTCCATATAGTCTATCTGTGTGCTCCTTTACCTCATAACTATGATGTCCCCCCTGAACATTGATGGCGACAGGTGTTCAGGGTCATTGCCCAGTCTTCTGACTTCTTAAGCACTTATGTTATGGCTCCCCATATCACCATATCTGTCTCTTTAACTTGATCTGTAAGTCTTCTTGTCTTGCGCCACTACACTGACCAGGCAATGGAAACCCACTGCAGGGTGTTTCATTAGGTTCCTTCAGCTTTTTCAGATGCAGTGAGTTGTTGTATCCTTTGGAGGATCAGAGTTCTATTCATAATGCTTGTACCATTTCCATGCAGTGTTTTAATATACTTATTTATGCAACAGTCTCTTTCATCTGCATTTGGAGATGTCTCAAAAGTAGAAACCATATTAAATCCTTATTGGGTTTCAAATACCCACCAAACGATTTGAATTCTTGTGGGACATCACTTGGGGACATGCATAAGAAAATAGTTTTAGATTAAAAACAGATTACATCTCCTTCAAAGTATTTGGTCTTTAACTTATTCTGATTTGTCCCCCCAAAATAATGGCATTAGCCTTAAAGTTTATTTTGTCTATAAAAGTGAGCTTATATTATTAAATCAAGCATTTCTTACTTAAGGAAGAACCTACAGATTCAGATAGCTACTTATCTCTGCCTTCACAATGAAGTACTATTATTGGAAAGTTAATCTCATTAAAGGATTCATTTGTAAGCTTTCAACTCCTGTCGAAGCTAAAGATAATTCAATATAGTTGAACACCAATTTAAAACAAACACAGGAATAGTTGATGCATGTTTTAAAAATTCAGAAAAGACTCATCGTCCAGATTAGACAAGTCTCATGCAAGCACAAGGAAGGCTTCATGACCTTGTCTAGGAGGAAGAGGTTTCTGTTTTGGTCAGAATACATGAGCGGTGATCAGAGCTTTTCCTGTGAGTGACTGAATAAGAGTGGGCTTAAGTACTTGAATTCTATCTTTCATCATAACAGAAGTTGTGTTCTCTGTCTCAAATACTGGTTGTCTTTTTCATATTGTCCCATTAGACCTGATTAGTTTTCAAGATGTTAGACCTTTTATCCTAATATGATACAAGAAATGAAATCTGTATGTGTATAGTGAGTTCTCTTTTATAATATCATGTTTTTAAAAATATTGTGTAAAAGGAAGAAAGAATGCATAAAAATGTCAGTATGACACACATCCCTTACAAATGCAGTGTGTACAAACTTCTGTTCTCAGAGAGGTGAAAGATAGCCTGAAACACAGTTTTCGGATAATAAGACCACTTACAGAATTTTAGAGCAGAGGACCCACATGTAGGATGAAGCAGGACTCTCCAGATTAACCCAGAAAAAAAATTGCATTTTAGAAAAACAGAGATAGCTGAAGTGAATAGCAAAATATCCTCAATGCAGCTGCATATATTTTTTGAGATGTGCAGATTTGGGAATGATGGGTTAGGCATGGAGTGACTCAAATGCACTATATCTTTTTGACTTTGATGTCAGTAAGTATTATCCTGTCCATAAAACAACAACAAAAAAAAGCATTAAATTCTGGAATAGAACAGCCTGCATTTCAGTAACCCAACATGCTTGCTGACATAATGATTCACAGGCCCTAAACATTGAATCTCTAGCAACAGAACTCTGGAATATGCATTTTTAGCAGCTCCTAAGGGGATTGCTTTATACAGTAAAATTGAAAACTATTGTAGTTTAAAGTGACTGATACAATTTTGAAGCAAAAACTAGGAGATATGGATTATAATATCTGTTCATCCAATAAATAATTATTTGTAAGGCAAATTCTGTGTCCTATTTGTCTTTGTTATTACCATTCATTATCGCAAATAGCATTTAGTAATATTGGTTGAGCTAAAGTTAATTAAAGATTGATTAAATTAATTATTATGTATAACTTGGCTATTGGGGATTATATGCATCTTCTGGCTCTGATAGTTTGTGACTCCAGGACTTTCTTCAGCTTCAGCTAAAGGAGCATCTGGCTTTTGGTTCTTGGCAGCCATAGTCTGCAGAACAGTGATGGTGAACCTTTTAGAGCTTTCACTGATACAGCCAGCCTACAGTGGTGCACATGCCATAGGTTTGCCACAAGCGACCTAGACTAACACTGACAAATTTGAGAATCTTTGCCTCATCCAATATACAGTCTGTGGAGTTCAGAAGCTTTACCCTTGAGTTGACAGCTATGAAATTCAAAATGTAAAAGGTCTAGTTTAAAGAGCATCAAACAGATGTTGGATTGGGTCTTTCTTATACATCTAAATTACTGTGAAGGATTCATTGTAGAGAGAGGGTTGCCTGAGAATTGTGTCACCTTCTATATGAGTGGATCCAGAAGAGCTGTACAGAGTTTTTAGCAGAAATATTGGGATAGAACAGTAATTTGCTGTGGGAAAAACAAACCTTCAAATCCCTGACGAGATAAGTCACAGAATTAACTCATCATAACAGTACACAGCAAGTAAAATTCACCGGGTTCTTTCTGCCTCTTGGCCTAGGTAGGTGTCTGAGTTGGCTAGTGATGGGGGGACAGGAGACTCAAGGTCCTCTGTTAGTAGAGACACAGATTAAAGCAGCACTTAGTAACAGGAAGGGAGAGTAACTTCAAACAGAATCAGAACGTTTGAGCATCACATGAACATAGATGTTTTGCTTCCTGAGATTCAATTGCTGTACGGATTAAGCAGACTAGGATTTCACATGGATTTCAAATTATTATAAAGAAGAAAAATATGCCTTTTTTGAAGAAGTGAGTTTATTGATACATTCTGGGAACATCTTATGATCATATTAATCCTTGAAAATTTGTACCTAGGGCTGGGGAGTTAGCTCAGTGGTTCTGGAGCCTGTCTTGCAAGCGCAAGGGCCCGGGGTTCAATTCCCCGGTAACCACATGACAATACTGGGCATGGAGACACACGCCCAGCAGCAACCAGTACCACATACCACAGTGCCGGGCGTGGTGGCTCACGCCTATAATCCCAGCACTTTGGAGGCAGAGGCAGGAGGATTGCTGCTGTGATGTGAGTTTGAGGCTGAGCTCAGGGCCAGCCTGAACCACAAAGTGAGACCCTGTCTCAAACAATAACAACAAGAACAACAACAACAAAAACAAAAAACAAACAAACAAAAAATTGTACCTATATTGATATATCTTGATTCTTATTTTTCCCATCCTCCTCCACTCTTTTCAACCCCTCCCTGTACATACATTAGATTTGTTTCCGGTTTTTTCTTCTTGTCTTTAATTATTTTCTGTCCTACCTTTCTTTTCACCTTTTGCCCCATTTCCCCTTCCCTTTGAACATTTTTCCCTATTACACTAAATCAGTTATCCATTTTGGTCCTCAATTACACCTTCAGTTTCTCATACCAGAGAAATGATTTGGTATTTACAAGAGTGTCCAACTTATTTCAATTATGAGTATGGCCTCAAGGCACAGTCATTTAGCTCTAAATGTTTCAAGTTCATCTTTATTTATGGCTGAGTAATACTCCATTTTCTTAAAACAAAACAACAACAACAAAAAATCTCTATCCAGTTACAGGATGAGGAGTGAGGGGCTTTTGGGGCTTTTCCAAAGTTTAGCTATTACAAAAGGTGACACTATAAACACAGATGCACACATGTCACTGTGGTGTAATGATTTTAATTCTGTCATGAATATATTCAGCGGGAAGATAGCAGGGTCAAATGAAACCTCTACTCCTAGTTTTTTGAGGAATCTCTACACTGATTTCCACAGTGCACCAGTCTACACTTCCACCAACAGTAGAGAAGGGTTAAAAACTAGTCTTAAACAGTGATATTTTATAAGACACAAATACAGTTCTTTTAATTGAACAATAAAGGCATATTCCATGACATTCGACTCAATAGAAATATTATTTTATAGGTCTAAATTTTTCAATTTTATTTTAACATCCCACAAAGCTATGTTGCTTATTAACATATGAAGATAACCTCTATTAGGCTTTGGGGTATAGAAAGATGTAGATGACACTCTTCCTAACATTAGTGCAATTCTACAGTACTGTATATTTGCAGAATTACACATCAGTGATTTTACTCCTTTGAAAATAAAATAAATGCTATTTGTGTAAGGTAGACACAGGTTTGAACTGGAAAGTTCTGGAGAGTTTTTACAAAAAGGATAATATCCAGCTGTTTTGAAGGATAGGCATCTTTTTAATGTAAAAATAGAAGCAGAACATAAGAGCTTGATGAGAATGGCAGAACAGTGAAAAATAAGGGATTAGGAAAGGAGAAGTGGATAGTAAGAAAATGAAGTATGATGGTCAGAGAAATGCCACAGGAAATCTCTGGGAGAATAAGAACACAAAGGCTTTGATTTTTGGAAAGTTTTGTATTCAGTTTCTTGAAAGTAAACTGTTATTTTGAAGCTAACAAGAAAGAAGGTATAATTTTAAGAGATTGTGGACATTTGCAAACCTTCAGAATATATCTATATCATAGATTCAAAATTATCAATTATAATCTAGTAAAGGTGTGGAATTCAAGTGCTTTTGTGTTTACTCTAAAGAAACCTTTATGAAATGCAGGTCGCTTTTGGAAAGAACAACATACAAATGTAAGATAAAATAGTAATTATTATTAGAATCAAATTATTAATTACATAAAAAGAATACTGAATTGGAGAATTTGTACTTCAAGATGAACTACAGAACTCCAAAAACATCTGTAAAGACAAAAAAAAAATAGTTAAGGTGATGCCAGTGTATTAGAAGAGATAAAATCATTTGTATGGGAATGGAGCAAGAGAGCAGTTAGGAACACCCTCTCTAACATTAGGAGAAGTTTTGTTCACCAAATCCCATTATGAGTACCTCCCTTCCTGAAACGTTCTGTCATGCAAATAGTCACTAACCTACTAGCACTATATGGTATAAAAACAAAACAAGGTTTACTTCTAGCAGAGAATTAGCAGAGTAAACCAATTGAACTTTCTGCTTTTCCTGGCCTTCAGAGGAGGACTTGTGTGCACCAGGACTTCAGTCCCAGTAGGCGGCGCTCTGGTCCACAAGGATCTCAGCCTTCACACGTTTAGCATACTAGAATGCACATTAGGCAAGGACAGTGACCTGATTGGGCGCGGGGATCACAGGGAAAACAGCCCAGTCATTTCCTGAGTTACCTCAGGGTCCCTCACTAGCTCTCATCTAAGCTTCCCTAAAAAGAGGAAAAATGATCTTCCATTATTTGGCAATTTTTTTTTTTTTTTACAAAATTCCCAATTAAATTTGAATTAAAAAATTTTAAAAAGCAGTATATGTTTAGTGTATATTTGGTAATGTCTAGGACACACTAAAAAACGTTTTCTGAATGTGGATTTATATGAGTACTCATTTGTAGCGCTAATGCAGACGTCATATTTTTATTACATCATCCTCTCCTTCGTTGGGTGTCGAAGTCACATGGTGTGACATCCAGATTCCTAAAATTTCCCAAAGTGGAGACAAAAGTAGAAAAACTGAGGACACGTTCTTTCACACTAGCAGTTTTTTGTTTTTTTACCATTTTTTAAAATCATGAACAAGAGGCTTCGCCTTCTGAAGCTAAATTTTGTCATCTGTAAAGTGGATTTGTGTAGTGTCTGGCACAAATGTTATTATGGGTAAGAAATATCTGTATAAAATGTGCGTACTGGTGATGCTTAGCAAATGACAAGTGACATTAATAAGATTTGTCCGAGAAGTCTTTCTAATTTATAAAAATTGGAGAATATTTTCTAAAGATTGAAATGAGTAAGTTTAAAAATGTGAGAAAATTATATTTACATATTAGGTGGAATAAAATGAAAATGTAGCACCTCAAATTTTAAAAAGAAGAAATCCATAGTAAAAGCAAAGCAGAATACATTATGAAAAAGGATTCCATGTGTGTCCTCATGTCAAAATATGATTCTACGATATATGGTGAAATAGCATCTTTTGCAGCATGTCTCTTTTGTAAGAAAAAAAGTAATGATATATGTTCTCTCATGTATTCATAAGTGGAATAACACAATGTTTTCCAACAGCTAACATCACTAAAATGAAGAAGTTGATGAAATTTTTCTTGACACCATCTACCCCACCTTTAATCATTCTTCAGAGATTTTGATGATAAAAATTTTACTTTAATTAAGCTATTAAAATATATATGTGAGGGGGACTCTAAAGACCCTACAATGACTTATTATTTGAATAAAAAGCTTTCAGATAGTGAAATATCCATTTTAGATTTTAGGTATGTCATAAAATTGCTAAGATCTAAATAAATGGTTTATTTGTAGAACAATAACAATTGTACTGAAGGTATGTAAACACTTGGGAATTTGAGCTGCAAGTCATAAACTACTCCAGTGCCATTGACTGTCTTTTGAATTATGATGCTACAGTCATGTGATAATCATCTATCATTGCATTTATTATAATCTTCAATTTCTAGGCTTTGTGTGCATATTTGAAGTAATATGTGAATATTACACTACTAGAAATACAAAGCTATAAATTATCCACTCGTACAGTATAGAGAAAATTTATTAGCATATGTCTCACTAAATTGATGGAATTCATAAATACTCCTTACATCAAAATACTGTAGTGTTGTGATATTTTAGTACAGCTTTTCCAACTCCTTTTTATCCTCTGATTTAGAAGAAATGTCTTTTTTTTCTGAAGTTTAAATAACTGAGCTGTGGAATGAGTTGTTCACTATACATATATATAACTCTGTATATATAAAATCAGATGAAAGTAGAACAAGGCCGGGCAGAGGTAATGAAAGTAGCTCTTCTTGCAACATCAGTGTGACATGTTCCTGGAAAATGATCAGGGAAAAACAATAAATTAAAATGAGTGGAAGGAAGTGGCTTTTATGAGACTCACAATTAACCCTTGGAATCCTGCCATAACATTTTATGAGGAAAAATAACTTAGCAAGATTCAACAAGAAATTGAATACTATATCTGAATAAGAATGCCACCCGTGGTTACTCTTTCTCTAGTGAAAATTACAGAATTATCATTGACTATGCATATACCTTAAATGATCAGAGATGAATGCTAGAGGGAAAATATTCTTTGAACTAGTTCAGAAACTGAGATAAATAATTTGGAAGTTGGGCAAGTCATGGGATAATGAAGTTTTGTCACAAAGATTGTTCTAAAGTGTATAGTATATGTATAAAAATGAAGCAGATTAATTATATTTCCCTCTCTGAATCTAAGTATTATTTTACTGTTTTATCCTTTTAAAAACTCCATCTTCACTGATATTGTTATTACTATGCCAATACTTTCACTGTGCCCTTCAACTTGGATAAGATAAAATGAAATAAGTACTTAATGGATTGAAATAAATAGGCAAATAAAAGGTCTGAAGATTTTTTGGAATTACTTTCAGTCATGCAATAAATGATCACCATGTTATTATTTCAGAGACTAAATGAGACTGTGGCCAAGTCTTTGCTTGATGTGCAAGGTCTACGGTGGCAAATGTGTGTTGGATGCTGCTATGACAAAAATGAGGTATGTAAAGACTTTATCACAAAACAAAGTACATGATAGTTTGTGAAGGATTAAATTCAAACACAATTTGACCAATTCTAAATTGAACATCTTTGAAAAGTGGTTGATATTTTCAAATGTCTTTATTACTAGTATTACATTTGTGGTATGTAATAGTTCTGTTCTCCTCAGGGAATTGGTACATACATATGTCCGAACTAATCTATCTTCCCTGCTCCTCTCTACAACCTACCTTCCCGTTTTCTATGCTCTGAGTCCCTGTCCTATCAAAAAGTATTGGCTGTTGTTTTGAGTATTTCAATATTGCTCTTAGTATGTGACTGCGGGGTGATTTTCCCCAGTACTGTAAGAGAGAAAAGGTGATGGTGCACGAACAGTCAAAACAGAGATAAATGATACTCAGTTGTCGATGGAGAATTCTGGACAAAAGGAAAAAGCAAGAAGGCGGAGAAAGGAAGAAAGTTTGACTCTCATGACACAGACAGTTTATTCTGTATCACATGTATGTGTACATTTCAAGGTTACACAAACTCTTTTGTAAGTTAATTTTGTCACCTGTAAAACTGAGACTGTGAGGTACATTTTGAGTTAGAGGATGTAGTTTTCTAGGATCCAGGGAACATTTTCTTCTAATATTACTTTTATGTCACTTAGAGGTTCATCCTACATTTTCTGGTGTCATATTTTCTGAAATTACCGAATCTCAGTATTCTTGTTATCCTCTTACTGAGTATGACTCTGGGTGGAACACTTAATTTTATTAGGACTGATTTATCAGGTATGAAAATAAACTCATAATAAAAGATTCATGTTCCATATGGTTATTCTATGGCTATTCTTTTTTGTTACTATTACATTTGTGGTATGTAATAGTTCTGTTCACCTTAACAGGATTAAGGGAGGTAATGTGTGTGAAGCATTGAGCGTATTTCCAAGCTCATGCAAACACAGACTCTGTTCAAACTAAGCTATTAATTTTTTAAATGTGCAAATCTATTGAATTTTATTGCTGAAATTATATTAATACTGACTATTATGAATATTAAAACTTTAAAACTTTCAGTTTTATTTTTCTTGTGTTTTTATAACTTTTTTAAAAAATTGAAATCTTTATTGGTACATTACATATACAAATCATGATTACACTCCACAATGGGGATTTGTACCAGAATAAGACAAAACTTAATTCTCATTTTTTCCCATAGCCCTACCCACCCTACCACTCCCCATATACATAAAATTTGTTTCATTTCTTTTTTGCTATAATTTCATTATTTTCCCCCTTCGACCTATTACACTTTGAGTATTTTCTATTTCATAATATATAACATACAATTCTACAATTCATTTATATCTTTATTTTCTCATACCAGAGAAAAGATGTGATATTTACCTATCTGTGACGTATTTATTTCACTTATGAGGATATCCTCAAGGTATGTCTATTTAAGTATACATGACTTAAACTTGTCATTTTTTATGGCAGAGTAATACTCCATTCTGTAGAAGAACCACAGCTTTTTTATCTAATCTCCACTTGATGGACATTTGGATTGTTTTCAAGATGTAACAATCACAACTGAGCTGCTATAAACATGGTTGCACATATATCACTGTTATATGAGTCTTTTAATTCTTGTGTGTATATACCTAGCAGAGCGATGGCCAGGTCAAATGGGACCTCCAATGCTAGCTTTTTGAGGAATCTCCAAACAGATCTCCACAGGGATTGGGCAAGTCTACATTCCCACCAACAGTGGAGAAGGGTTCCTTCTTCTCCGCGGCCTTGCCAGCATTTGTTACTGGTTAATTCTGAAATGGCAGCCATTCTTTGTGGAGTGAGATGAAATCTCAGTGTTGTTTCCAGCTGCATCTCTCTAATGACTAATGATGCTGAACAATTCTTCATATGCTTCTTAGCTGCTTTTATTAATTCATTTGAAAAGTATCTGTTCATCTCAGATGCCCGTTTTTTTTTTTTTTTTTAAATAATCTTTATTGGTACATTAAATATACACATCATGATTGCACTCCATAATGGGGATTTGTACCAGTATAAGACACAACTTAATTCTCATTTTTTCCCATAGCCCCATCCACCCTACCACCCCCCCATATATATAAAATTTGTTTCCTTACTTTTCCGTTTTTTTAATTGAGTCTAAATTTGGGTGGTCTGATTTTTAAAAATTCTTTACATATTCTAGATAGAAATCCCTTGTCTGAGGAACAGCTGGTAAAGTTTTTTTTTTTTTTTTCTCACATTGTTGGTTGCCTTTTTGCAATGTTGGTGGTTTCCTTCTCTGTGCAGAAGCTTTTTAAAAGAATGAGGTCCCATTTGCTGATTTCTTCTGCCAATTCCTGTGCTATAGAGGTTTTGTTCAAGAAGTCTTTCTCTAAGCCAATGTCTTCAAGAGTTTTACCTAACCTGTTTTGCAACAGGTTTAAAGTATCTGTTTTAATATTTAGGTCTCTTGTACACTTTGATTTTAGCTTGGTACACAGTGAAAGAGCTAGAACTAGTTTTAGTCTTTGGCAAATTATGGCCTAGATTTTCCAGCACCATTTGTTAGAGGCTATCTTTCCTCTATTGAGGATTTTTGGTGCCTTTGTAAAAGATGAGGTGGCTCACTGTATCTGGAGTAGTTTCTGGATCTTCTAGTCTACTCCATCAATCCTCAGGTATGTTACTTTGCCAGTCCCATGCAGTTTTTATCATGGTGGCTTTATACTATAGTTTTAGGTTGGGAGTTGTAATAACCCCCACCTTGTCCCTGTTGCTTAGAATTACTTTTGCTATTCTAGGTCTTTTGTGGTTCCAGATGAAAGTTTGAATTTTTTTTCTCTAGATCTGTGAAATATGCTCTTGGGATTTTAATTGGGATTGTGTTGAATCTGTATAATAGTTTTTGGAGTATAGCCATTTTGAAAATATTGGTTCTTTCTACCGAGGAGCAAGGTATGCCTTTCCATTTTTTGATATCATCTTCTATCTCCTTTTTTAGAGTGCTATAGTTTTGAGAATATAGGTCTTTCACCTCCATTGTTAGATTGACTCCTAGATATTTTTTGGGGGGGTGCTATTGTGAAAAAGAGTGATTCCCCAATTTCTATCTCAGTGGGTTTGTGTATACGAAGGCTATTGGTTTTTGAAGGTTGACCTTGTATCCAGCTATGTGGCTAAATTTGGTGATTAGGTCCAGTAGTTTTTAAATTGAGTTTTTAGGATCTTCTAGATAGAGTATCATGTCATCAGCAAATAATGACAATTTAACTTCTTATTTTCCTATCTTTATTCCTTTTATTTATTTCTCTTGCCTAATTGCTATGGCTAATATTTCCAGAACTATATTGAACAGAAGTTGTGAGATAGGGCATCCATGTCTTGTTCCTGATCTAAGTGCGAAAGGTTTCAATTTTTGATCATTTAGTTTGATGCTAGCTGATGGTTTCTCATAGGTAGCATTTATTAGTTTGAGATAAAAACCATCTATTGCAATCTTCTGTAGGGTTTATACATATAGGTGTTGTATTTGGTCAAATGTTTTTTCTGCATCAATTGAGATGACCATATGTTTTTGTCCTTGAGCCTGCTGACACAGTGTATCACATTGATTGATTTACATATGTTGAACCATCCTTGCATACCTAGGATGAATCCAACTTGGTCATGGTGTATAATCTTTTTGATAATTGTCTGTATTCTGTTTGCCAGTATCTTATTGAGGATTTTTACATCAATGTCAATTAGGGATATTGGCCTGTAGTTCTCTTTTTTGGTTGGGTCTTTCTCTGCTTTTGGAATCAGAGTAATGGTTGCTTCCAGGAATGCTTCTCTTTCAATTTCATTAAAGAGTTTAAGAAGTACAGGACTAACTCTTCTTTAAAAGTTTTATAGAACTCAGCAGTAAAACCGTCAGGTCCAGGGCTTTTCTTTGTTGAGAAGTTTTTAATTATATTTTCAAGTTCACAGATTAATATTGGGGCATTTAACATTTCTATATCTTCTTTATTCAGCTTTGGGAGTTTATATGTGTCTAGAAATGTATCCATTTCATCTACATTTTTGATTTTATTAAAGTATAAATTTTCAAAGTAGGTGTTTATTATCCTCTGGACTTCCTCTGGGTCAGTAGTAATATCTCCATTCTCATTCCTAATAGCATAGATATGAACCTTTTCCTTCCTTTTCTAAGGGTCTTTCCTAAGGGTCTATTAATTTTTTTTTATCCTTTCAAAGAACTAATTCTTCTATTCTTTTATTTTTGTACCATTCTCTTAATTTTTATTGCATTAATTTTTGCCCTGATCCTTATAATTTCTTGTCTTGTGTGAGCTTTGTGTTTGTCTTGCTGCTGTCTCTCTAGTCGCTTGAGTTTCAGCATTAAATTGTGTATTAGAGCTTGCTCCATTTTCTGGATGTAGGCTTTCACTGCTATACATTTTCCTCATAGAACTGCTTTCACTGTGTCCCATAAATTTCTATATGTTGTACTGGGGTTATCGTTTAATTGTAAGAACTGTTCAGTTTCTTCTCTAATTTCTTCTGTGACCCACTGATTGGTCAGCAGAGTGTTGTTCAGTGTCCATGTATTTGTGAGGATCTTAGGCTTTCCTTTGCTATTCAGCTCCAATTTCAGGGCACTATGGTCTGACAGTATACAAGGGATAACTTCAGTCCCTTTATATTTGCTTAAACCTGTTCTATGAATGAGCACATGGTCTATTTTGGAGAATGATCCATGAGTTGCTGAGAAGAATGTAAATTCTGACTTTGTAGGGTGAAATTCTCTGTAGGCATCTATTAAGTCCATTTGCTGAAGAGTCTGGTTGGGTGAGCTCAAGCATTTCCTTATTGACTTTTTGTCCCATCAATCTGTTTCTTTGTGACAGTGGAGTATTGTATACTATTATTGTACTATTATTTATACTATTATTCATACTATTCATACTGTTATTCATACTATTATTAATTGTATTATTGTTTTATATTATACTCCAATACTATTATTGTATTGGAATTTATCTGGTTTTTCATGTCCGTTAATGTTTGTTTTATATAGCTGGGTACATTAGAATTTGGAGCATAGATATTTAAGGTTGTTAAATCTTTCTCTTGGATTTTTCTCTGTACTAAGAGATAGCGTCCATCTTTATCTCTGTCTATTAGTTTTAGCTTGGAGTCTATTCTGTCTGCAAATAAAATCACCACTGCTGCTTTCTTGCTGTTTCCTGTCGCATGGAGTATTGTTTTCCATCCCTTTACTTTTAGTCCTTGGGTTTCTTTCTGAATCAGGTGTGTTTCTTATATGTAACAGATTGTAGGATCTTGCTTTTTGATCCACTCTGCCAGTCTGTATCTCTCTTTTTTTTTTTTTTTTTTAAGTTTTTTGAGACAGGGTTTCGCTTTTTGTGGTTCAGGCTGGCCCTGAGCTCAGCCTCAAACTCACATCACAATCCTCCTGCCTCTGCCTCCCGAGTGCTGGGATTACAGGTGTGAGCCACCACGCCCGGCACTGTGGTATGTGGTACTGGTTGCTGCTGGGTGTGGGTCTCCATACCCAGTATTGTTATGTGGTTACTGGGGAATCGAGCCCGGGCCCTTGCGCTTGCAAGACAGGCACCGGAACCACTGAGCTAACTCCCCGGCCCCAGTCTGTATCTCTTAATTGGTGGGTTGAGTCCATTGACATTAATGGTTATGACTGATATAGACAAATTTAGTGCTGCTATGTTTTCCTGTTCTTGGCTCTGTTATTCTACTTTTGCCCTTTTCCCATCAGTTTCTTATTTGGTCCCATGGATTTTTCTCAATTTGGTCTCATGGATTTGTAACTTTCCTTATTTTTCTCCAAGATATTCTTTAAAATGTTTTGGAGCACAGGATTTGTATTTGTGAAGTTTTTCAGATGTTCTTTGTCATGGAAGTATCTTATTTCCCCATCACTTTTGAAGAATAATTTTGAAGAATACATCAGTCTGGGTTGGAAGTTGTTTTCCTTTAGGGCTTGAAAGACTTCACTCCAGGCTCTTCTTGCATTGAGTGTTTGAGTTGAGAACTCTGCTGTGATCTTCATGGGCTTCCCTTGGAATGTTTCTTTTCTTTTCTCTGGCTGCTTTCAGTATTTCATTGTTTTTGGGGGTATCTGGGACTTTTATAATTATATCCCTAGGTATAGATTTTTTAATGTCATGGATGTTTGGAGTTCTGTATGCTTCATATGTTTGTATGTCCAGTTCTTTTCCTTTTCCTGGGAAGTTTTCTGCCATTATCTCTGTGAATAGTTTTTTTAATGTCATTAGCATTGTCTCCTGCTTCCTCAGTGACTCCAGTCAATCTTATGTTATTCTTCTTTGAATCATCTAGGAGCTATTGGATTGATTTTTAATTATCCCTTGCTTTTTTCCATGGATTATGGCTTTCCTGTTCATTAGCTGAGATCCTGTCTTCTAGGTCTTAAATTCTATCTTCTGCCATATTCATTCTATTGCATAAACTTTCACTTTCTTTCTTGATTTCCTGGACCACTGCCTGTAGGTGTTTAAAAGGTTCCATTGCTTTTGCTATCTTGGATTCTATCAGCTCAATGATTTCCTCTTTAGCTTTATTAATCATTGTGTTGACTGTGTGCAATATCTCTGCTTTCATCTCAGAGATCAGTTATGATTTCCATTTTACTAGATATGCTTTAGTTATCATTTCCGAGGACCCTGGCAACTGGCCTTCATACTTCTGTATTTCATTTCCACCTGTGTTACCTTGAGGTGAGGATCTTTGTATCTGAGACTTTGAGTGTTTCTTTATCTCTGAGTTTTTGTCTTTGTACCTGCCCTGTTTTTCTGGTGATATTTGTTGCAAATCTCTTTCCTCCTAATATTTCAGACCCTTGAAATATTTCCAATGTTTCTTAGAAACCTGTAGTTCTGCACACCATATGAAGCACTCAAACAATATGATTAGAATACCTTCTCCCATCTGCTTTAGAGGCAGGAAGTCTCTGGCTCCTCCACTGCTACAATGGCTCTGCCTGAGGTTCCAATGGGCCTGCCTACTCACCAATACAGAGTCCCTGGGCTCACTTGTCTAGTTAGCCTGAAGGCCATTAGGCTGCGGACCCTGTGCAGCTACAATGGTACTGGCTGATGTTCCAACAGGCCTACCTACTTACCAATACAAAGCCCCTAGATGTTCTTCTGCAATTTATGTGGAGAAAGTCAGACTCTGGCCTTCCTTGGCTGTGATGGCATGGGCTGCTTCTTCCCTGGCTCTACCCTGTTATACTCAGTCTTGAGGCACGCTTCTGGTGTGGGTCTGGAGGCCAGGAAGCTCCAACCCTGGTGCAGATGCACTGGCGCCATCCGCCACCTCCACAGCACTGCCCGCTGTTATCCTCAGTCCCTGGGCATTCTTCTGGGGTAGGCCTGGTGGTCAGCAAGCTTCAGTCCTGGCGCGAGTGTAATGGCGCCAAATGCAGCCTCTGCGGCATTGCCTGCTGTTGTAGTCAGTCCCTGGGCGCTCTTCTGGTGTGGGACTGGAGGCCAGCAAGCTCCAACCCTGGTGTGGATGCAATGGGGCCAAACGCCGCCTCTGTGGCACTGCCTGCTGTTATACACAGCCCCTGGACACTCTTCTGATGTGAGTCTGGAGACCAGCATGCTCCACTGTTTTTATAACGTTTTAATTGTATTAGTTATCCTAAAGATAACTTAGGTTGTCAAATTTTTTCTGTTACAAAACAAAAAGACAGTAACGTACAACTTTATCAAAGAGCTAAGTTTAGCAGTATTGCAGTCAGACTTCCTGAGAAGAGGTATGAGCCACTTGTCATTGATTGCAGTGAATCAAAGAAAGTCATTGGTTTAGCAGACAAGTTGTCATCATATCACAGTTCCTTTAAGAAAGTATTAACATGTATAAAAGAATTGTAATACAGTTAAATTGTAGTATGAACATTATAAACACATATTATATATACCAGCAAGGGGGCACATATAAGATTTCCATAATAAAATTCAGAGAATTAGTGATAAACTATCCATGAGTATACATTTCTTCAAATAAATACCTTTATTTTGACAGTTTTAATTGGTATGAATAGCATTAATTAATATTTATATTTGGGCAATAGTTATTCAGATTTGATCAACTGAATAGATTCCGTCTATTTATATACTTTTAATTAGTTTTATTATTGAAAAGATGGGTAAAAGTGATCAGTGGTACAAGCCACCAAATGGAACCATTGCACATGCACCACAGGAGATTCCAGCCAGAAGGAAGTTGTTGACCCAACACATATAACTTATCTTACATTTCTGGGCAGTTGTGCTCCTCTCTGGATGCTATAGGAGAGAATCTTTTCTTGGCTTGTCTTGTTACTAGACGCTACTTACTTTTCTTGGCTTGTAAATTCTTTCTCCATCCTCAGAACCGTGAGTTATAGTTTGAGTCTTCATGGGATATCACTCAGACTTCTATGTACACAACTCCTTCTGACTATAGCTTAGATAAGTTGTTTAAGAACTCATGGTATGACATTATGGTTGACTACATAGTCCAAAATATTTTTTTGACTCCTGCTCGTATGGATTCCACTCTCTGAACTTAGCTCCATCTTTCTTTGTGCTGATGAGAAGTTATCCAATTCTCAGTGTAGAGTTGACCATTGTTTATATTTTTACCACAGCCCTGACCCCCTCATGGATTTCTGAGTTTATTTAACTTTACTCCATCAACTCCTAGTGACATAAGCATCATGCCGATCAGATAATCGCATAAAGTGAATAATTATCAGGTAAACTGTATCTTTCACTTCTTTAGGAATTTTTTCAACTGTTTTGTCAGACTAATTGCATCATTCAATCTAGTAGTTTTAATTGCAGTATCGTGTATTCAGGATTATAGACAGAAGTAGAAATAATTGTGGTAAATTCCCTTGGCAATGGAACATTGAACACTGAGTCATAAACTCTACCAGAAGGTATGATAGTTTGGGTAGTTATTGTAGCACAAGTCTTTTCTAATATAGGAGAACAATCACACCTTTTAAATAATGTAGAGATCAAAGAAAAATTATTTGTTTTTCTAGTTGTTGTGAAAATAACATCACTATAATGATTTTAAACAATATACCATATGTGACCACTTGACAAATCATGAGTTTGAAAACAGAACCTCCACAAATTTTTCTGACACCTACATGCTATAGCAACAAAATGTAAGTTGGATACTATTTCCTTATAATGTTCCCTGGTATTCACCTATTTTTGATGTAACACAAATAAAAGATGACTTACTTGAGAGCTTTTCTAACAGGTAAGTTAGCTAGGATTACAAGTGTTAGAGAGATACACAATGATAATCTTAAAAGCAATTTTTATAATTCTTGGTAGAAAGCATGCAACATCAAAAGTAGAAATTCAGTGCATCATTGTAAAATACAAGCCAGGTTATAGCAGAAAGTAAGTTAGAAGATGAGAGTATCTCAAACTTTTCTGGATATATCTAGTTAATTATTTATTTTAAACTTTCTTTTTGGAATGTTTGACAACCTGTTAATTGGTTGAATTTAGTATTCAACTTTGAGAAATACTTTGAAATATAAGGTAGCTGAATGATTGATTTATGTGGTGAATGGGTTAGGTTAGCAAATCTTTAGACATATATATGTTTATCTTTGATGAACTTTGATAAAGATGTAGATATGTTTATTTGGGAGTGCAGAGAATGTTTTAAGGTACTATGAGACTTTCAGTTCATTGGGTTCATGGCCATTGTTTCATGAATTCAACAACCAAGGAACAGAGTCTTTAAGTGGCATTTCCATCGTTTGAGTTGGTGCTAGTGTAGCATCTAATATCAGGAACTTATCAGAAAAAAGGGGCATGAATCAAAGTAGAAGTCTTCTCAGATACACTTACAAAAAGGAGGGTGAAAACTTCCAGAATCCAGCTTCCTGTGGAGTGAGACATATTAAGGTGTTGGATTCCTGAGTGTACAGGATTTTCAGTGGTATATCTGCTTAAACATACATGATATTGATAATGTCTGAACCCTCGTGTCTCTCTGTACCCAGTCCATTCAGATCCCAGTAATGTTTCTGCAGTTCCTGTATGATTAAAAATCTGTAATGCTTTAGAGAAACTTATGTTAACTTAAGTTTTCACTATGAACTTTTATTATTTTTGTTGTCTCCTTTTTGTTTTGTTTTTCTTTTTGTGGATAGAACCCAGATCTGGCACAAACAAATGCTCTATTACTGATCTACACTCCCACCACTGGTGTAATACATTAAAATGCTTATTATTTTACAAGTAACTAAGTTTATACAAGCTGAATAGAGAAATTCATTCAAAAGTTGAACAGGGACATTTCAGTTTATAATCTATTTGTTCCACTCAGCAAATTTTCTTGTAGCAAAGAAGCTTATTTAAAATGTTTTCTTTGACTCTAAGGCTATTGAAAGCATGACAGCAATTGATCAATATTCTATATTATTGATATAATGATGTTAACATTTCTTCAACTGAAAAGCCAATTATTTAGCTACTTTCTTCATCACAAGGCATGCTGTCTCTTTCTAACTTAGCTGAAATGGCCATATTTTTTTCATGCACCTGGATCTTACATCTTATTTGACATTACATTTTCCTGTAAATACCTAAATATATGCACAAAGAAAATATCAAACAAAAAGATTCAGATACATCATCCATATCATTGATATCAATCTAACCTGTTATTAATGGTTAAGATTAATTAAAGAGGCTATGAATAAATTGAAGATTGTATGCATTTAAACACTGAACATGCATACATATACACACAAACACACATTATTACATTTGATAATGTTTTCCCAGTACGACACAGTGCCAGGTGTGGTGGTCATGCCTATAATCCCAGCACTTGGCAGGCAGAGGCAGAAAGATTGCTGATTTCATGACTGAGTCCAGGACCAGCCTGAACTATAAAGTGTGACCCTGTCTCAAAAAACTAAAAATAAAATAAAATAAAATAAACAAACAAAAAGACTTATTTTTTAATTGAAACCTTTATTGGTACATTACATACACATGTCACGATTGTACTCCACAATGGGGATTTGTACCAGGATAAGACAAAAATTAATTCTCATTTTTTTCCATAGCCCTACCCACACTACCACCCCCCTATATACATAAAATTTGTTTCCTTTCTTTTTTGTTATAATCCCATTATTTTCTCCCTTCACCCTATTACACTTTGAGTATTTTCTATTTCACAATATGTTACATACAATTCTAGAACTCATTTACATCTTTATTTTCTCATACCAGAGAAAGGATGTGATATTTACCTATCTGTCACCTATTTATTTCACTTATGAAGATTTCCTCAAGGTATGTCCATTTAAATATAAATGATTCAAACATGTCATTTTTTATGGCAGAGTAATACTCCATTCTGTAGAATAACCAAAGTTTTTTATCCAATCTCCAATTGATAGACATTTGAATTGTTTTCAAGATGTAGCAATCACAACTGAGCTGCTATAAACGTGGGTGAACATATGTCACTGTGATATGAGTCTTTTAATTCTTGTGTGCATATACCTAGCAGAGTGATGGTTGGGTCAAACAAGACCTCCAATCCTAGCTTTCTGAGGGATCTCCAAACTGATCTCCAAAGGTGTTGTATGAGTCTACTTTCCCACCAACAGTGGAGAAGGGTTCCTTCTTCTCCGCAGCCTCGCCAACATTTGTTGCTGGCTAATTCTAAAATGGCAGCCATTCTTTGTGGAGCGAGATGAAATCTCAGTGTTGTTTCCATCTGCATCTCTCGAATGACTAATGATGTTGAGCATTTCTTCATATGCTTCTTAGCTGCTCTTACTTCTTCCTCTGAAAAACATCTGTTCATTTCAGATGCCCATTTTTAACTAGGTCTTTAAATTTGGGTGGGCTGATTTTTTTTTTAATTATCTTTATTGGTACATTAAATATACACATCATGATTGCACTCCATAATGGGGATTTGTACCAGGATAAGACACAACTTAATTCTCATTTTTTTCCCATAGCCCTACCCACTCTACCACCCCTCCTATATACATAAAATTTGTTTACTTTCTTTATATATTCTTGATAGTAACCGTTTGTCTGAGGAACAGCTGGTAAAGTGTTTTTTTTGGGTTTTTTTTGTTTTTTTTTTCCCCCACATTGTTAGTTGCATTGGCTAGGGAAAGACTTCAAATAGACTTCTTTAAGATACCATCAACTTTGCTTTTCTGTCTTCTTTCCTCATTCCACATTGTGAAATGTCTAAGTTCGTTATCCTTTTGATGAAGGAAAAAAGTGGACTTAACTAGAATTTTGGATTTAGAGTTGGAACCTCTCTGTCACTAGCAAGGAGCATAGTAAATCCAGTGCATTGTGTTGAAACTTCAAGCCACAGAGCTGCTTAAGAAGCTGCTAGGCATATACACACAAGAATTAAAAGATTAATATCACAGTGACATATGTGCACCAATGTTTATAGCAGCTGAGTTTGTGATTGCTAAATCTTGGAAACAACCAATATGCCCACCAATGGGAAACTGGATAAAAGAGATGTCATTCTTTTATAGAACGAAGTATTATTCTACCATTAAAATTATAATATTGAGTCATTCATACTCAAATGGATGTACTTTCAAGACATCCTCATAAGTGAAATAAATAGGTCACAGATGTTTAAATATTGTATTTTTTTCTTTGGTATGAGAAAGTGAAGATTTAGATGAGTTCTAGTATATATAGTTGATATTGTGAAATAGAAAATATTTAAAAAGAAAGAGTATAGGGGTAAATAGTGAGGGGAAAAAGAATGTGATAGTAATGCAAAAAGGAAATAAAGCTTATATATATGGGGGTGGGGGTTTCAGGGTGGGTGGGCAAAGGGGAAAAATGAGAATCAAGTCATGTCATATTCTGGTGCAAACTCTCAATGTTGAATGTGATGATGATGATATGCATTCATAATGTATCAATAAAGATTTGAATTTTTTAAAGAGGAAGCATATCCAAAGCTGTGGGGTATAAATTCAGGCTAGTTATTTTTACAAGATGATACAATAATATTAATAAATGATTAGTTTTATTAGTCAGAAATTGTATCCCCATTCACTGATGACTACTCTGTCTCTACACCATTTTTCCCCCCTAAGGTCAGTTTAAGTCCTTTACTTCACTGAGTTTCAAGTTCTGGTTAATTCCTGTTATTTTTCAATGCTAGGATAACCCTATGAATTTCACTGCACTTTCTGTAATGTGACCCTACAGACTTTTGGTGAAGAAACAAATTAGAGTTTTCCTGTTCCTCCAGTCCCCAGTGTAAAGTTAAGAGCTCCAGAACATAACTTGGAAAGTAAAGGCAAAGGTCAACTTGTTTGTATTTATGAACCCATTCAGGCTGCTGACACCGGAGCTAGCTAGTATCAAACTGTTGGAGCCCATTACAGACCACATTATATGCTCTGAAACTCGAAAAATCCCATGTTAAACTGGAGGAGAGAGAGAGAGGCCCAAGGGAGGTGGGGTGGGAAATGGTTATGATATGTGTTTGTATAAATCTTTGAAAATGAAACGTACTTTCTGTATCATCAATGTCCACTAAAAAAATAATGAAACTATTAAGTTCTCACTAGTGATACCCCTGGACTGCAGCCATTGTATCAAAGTATGTCATTTAATAGTAAATATTAAGGAATATTTATGAATAGAAAGAAAGGCAATCCTGAATTATTTAGAAGGAGAAAATAGACGAGTAGAACTTAATTGGTATCAAAACCAGGTCAGAGACTAATTATGATTTCAGTGCCATGTAACTTTACCTTCTCAGTTCTTGACTTAGTAATTGTTTCTGGCAGTGCCATGACTGGGGGGGATAAAGTGCTTTCAGAAATGTGAGCAGCTCTGAATCATCATTAAACTCAGACTGTCTGCACAATTAATAATTCAATGTAATTTTATCCGTAGTAGTTTTCAGAGTGGTTTGTTATGAGATAAGGTAATATTAATCCATCTGCCAAGGAACAATCTGTGAAAAACAATGGAACTTATACAGCAATTAATTCCTTTTTACTTTGGAAGTGTGTGTATGAGCTGCAGTGTGGCATGCCAGTTACTAATGATTTAAATTTGCATGAATTTTATTAAAAGACAGTAAAGCAAGGAAAAAAGTACCATGGGAAATATCTAAAATTTGTGTATGAGAATTGTGCCTAATTCAAAGCACCAAAATAAAAGCTTTGGGTTATTCCTTAAAATATTTAGTATGATTCATTTGTGAGCTTTATGTGTTTAAAATTTCATGGTAATGAAAGCACAGTTGAATTATATGATTAAAACAGTGGGGGGCCGGGGAGTTAGCTCAGTGGCTCCAGCACCTGTCTTGCAAGCGCAAGGGCCCGGCTTCGATTCCCCGGTAACCACATAACAATACTGGGTGTGGAGACCCACACCCAACAGCAACCAGTACCACATACCACAGTGCCGGGTGTGGTGGCTCACGCCTGTAATCCCAGCACTCGGGAGGCAGAGGCAGGAGGATTGTGATGTGAGTTTGAGGCTGAGCTCAGGGCCAGCCTGAACCACAAAAGCAAGACCCTGTCTCAAAAAAACCTAAAAAACAAAAACAAAAACAAAAACAAAAAAACAGTGTGCACATGTGAAGAAGACATTAAATGACCATTTGATTTAATTCTAAGTCTCTTACCTTTTTTTTTAAGATTTTTTGAGACAGGGTCTCACTTTGTGGTTCAGGCTGGCACTGAGCTCAGCCTCAAACTCACATCGTAGCAATCCTCCTGCCTCTGCCTCCCCAGTGCTGGGATTACAGGCGTGAGCTACCACGCCCGGCTCAAGTCTCTTACATTTTGTTAGCTCTCCCTTCCTAAATTTTCATCACATGCCTGGGTACTGAAATTATAAAAACAAAATAAATTTCTTCTTTTTGAAAACCTTAACATTTCATTTTTTGTATTTGTTTTCAAATTATGAGACATTTTCTTCCTATCTAGACTATTGAACCTAACCCATCTTTGAAGGAAAATAATATGTAAACATATACTATATATTTTTGTATGGAAATGTAAAATGATTGTACTTCTACATAAAATTTTCAAATGAGATCTGTGGAAATTTTCTGAGTTCTAATTTCCTTAAAAGGTGGACAGACTGGACCAGAGATTTAGCTCAGTGGTTTCAGCACCTGTCTTGCATGAGCAAAGACCGGGGTTTGATCCTGGGTAACCACGTACAACACTTCAGGGTGTGGAGACTCACACCCAGCTAGCAATCAGGTCCACACAACAACAGTGCCAGGGATAGTAGCTCATGCCTGTAATCCCAGCACTCAGGAGGCAGGGGCAGGAGGATGGCTGTGAGTTTGAGGTTGAACTCAGAGCCAGCCTGAACTACAAAGTGAGACACTGTCAAAAAAAAAAAGGAAAGACTGAAATCCAACAAAAGTAATGTTTTACTTGGCTTATTTAAATGTATTTAAAGCAAATATTTGCTGTTACTGTGAGGCCATGTGGACATCCATGTAAAGTTTGGTCTGTAGCTACTATTTCACTGATTTACAGGGAGAATGTAGTAGCAAATAATAATATTATACTCATTTGGTCGTAGGTAGATTAAATCTGATTAATATTGTGAGAATCATATACTTTCTCTGGTTTTCTGTTTCTTTGTCTGCAAAACATTGTAACACTTAAACTGTGAAAAGAATTCGACACATAGTAGGCAGTTAACTAGTTTATTTAACTTCTCATCCAACTACACCTGATTTTATAAAAAAGAATTATTAGCTTAGTATTATCCTCTAATTTTTATTATTATTATTGAGGAAATCTATTATGCAAACAATGTGTATATATTTAAAACCATATACTTTCAATATGTACATTGAATCAAACTGTTAAGGCAAAATAAACTGTCTAATAAATGATCATATTGTGAAGTGGTTAGCCTTTTATCAATATTTTCCTTTTTATTATGAATTTTATCCTCTAGCATATTTTTTATCCTCTAGCATATTGTATTTTCATAATACTCTTTTCATAGGAAACTTTGAGGTTCTCAGCCCAATTTTCTATTGTATAATAGATATATTAATAGAAACTGGGGTTCTAAGTACTTATAAAATTAGTTTAAAAACTAATAAAAACAATAATTTCAAGAACACATATTAAATATTTGGATGCTGAGTACTAACCCTCCAATTGAACTTAGTTCCAGCACTGACTCAACTAGAGAATGGGCTTAGAGCCATTGAAGATACTAGTGAGTTTAGTGGCACGAAGAGTTAAAACCAGGCAAGCCATTTTCACTGGCATTAAAAGACAAGTTCAATGTGGAAAAGTTCTTTAGCAGCAGGAAGAAAGCAAGAAGCACATAGTTCATTGTTGGTAGTTGATTTGTTGGAACGCCTGTCCTTACGGTTTACTGTTGTATGTACAACAGTACGCTTGCCAAGATTGGGTCATGATGCGTGAATTCAACTATAAACATCCATAGAATCAGTTCTGTAGAATCTCTTATCTGAAGACCACGTTGGCAGTGGTTGGCACTTAGGTAAGTGAAGATCACTTACCTAACCCTCATCCACTTTCAAATTTTGTACAGTCAATTTACAAAGTTTTCCTCCTCTGAAATGATGATTTCAGAACCGATATACATATTTTGTTTATTTCGTTTTTCTGACCTATTTTATTTAGAACATGTTTTTTTCACTTGAACAAGAATCTGTGTGATTTAGACTTCGTGTCAGTTGGTTCAGTTTAGGTTGACAGCTTAGAGGAGCACAAGCACGAGTCCTGGTGAGTGGCTGCTTGGCACCCGCAAAACGAGTGAGTGAATGACGTCAACCTGGACTCTGCCATTGCTAAACTAAAATGTAAAGAAAGTAATGATTCCATGGCAACCTCTTCTGGTCAGTTTATATTCATTTAAAATTTAGCTACTTTTGACTAAAATAAAAATTCTTCCAGAACACTATATTGCCCAAATCTGGAAAATAAGTAATATTTTTCTCAAAGAGTCATTGAGGGTTTTTATCAAAATCAGAAAGTGATAAGTTTTATTGCTGCAAAAATTAAGGGTCAATTTTGTCTCCTTATATACCTGATATATACACTTTATGATGAAGGAAAAACAGTGCCTTGCAAATGAGTTTTTCAAGAGTGATAGTTGCTCTTGTTTCAGTTATTGTATACCTATTCTAGCCCCTAAAAATCAGTAATTAACACATGTGACATTAGATTTTATTCATTGTCTAAGACAGAATACATAGATGAGAAGGTGATTTTGTTGCTTCAATGAAAAGCAGTAATAGAATTTTGATTTGGATTTTTTGTTTGTTTGCTTGTCTTTTTAGCTAATAAATTTTAGGTTTTTTCAAATGGATTATTTGGTAGAAAAAATCTAGCCAGATAATTAGGGTGATAAGTCAAATTTCTTTAGCTGAATGTAACTGATAAAAAAGTTAAGACAGGCATTGGCCTGAGGGCTCATAAGATCATTGTTAGGCTCATAAGATCCACTGTGTATGGAATTTTCATATATTGAAAATTGATAAAGTAAGAAAAGCTAATGTTGTAGAACTTTCACAAAGTATCAGTACTAGAGGAGCAAAAAATAAGAAAATTTTGAGGCATCTAAGTATTAATTTCTATTTTTTTTAGTTATAAAGACTCAGAGTTGATATTAATGTCTTAAGACCCTAACTCTTCAAGCATATTGATGTCTATATTTTCATTTTAAATTGTTAATGACGTGAAAAGAAGTGGATATTTGCTGACATTTGTGCATCTCTCCATACTCCAGAAATATATTTGGAGTTAATTAGTCAAGAACTAAATATTTGTTCTTCCTGTGTTCATTTTATGCTAGGATGATATAATGATTTACTATGCAACTATAATCTTTCTAAATTTCCATATGCCCCCTAATAGTCTCCTAGATTGTGATAGAATCAAGTGGGTCTTCCTCTTTTTATCATTCATGAACTGCTTTTAGTATTCTCAGTATATAGTTGGGGGAAATTGGCCACAAGAAGGTTAAGTATATGGAAGTCTTAGCAAAGTTTCTAGGAATATTGTTAGTATATAATATCAGGGAAAGTGACAGTAAATTTTGTGATACAATTAAAGAGAATTGTAACAGATACATATTAAATATTTCACAACCAAATTAACTTAAATTTTACACAAAAGTAAAACTAGATTAGACATGTTTCTTGGTGCTTGCTATATGATACTATTTCTACACTTAGATCACAATTCCACCTAATTAGTATTTGTATAGTAATGTTGATTCTATAAATCTTGAGTGGGATGGGGTAAAAATAATATTGATGATGGACTAAAGAAGAAGACTTTTCAAGTTTACAAAACTAATATCTGTTGTAGAAGTAACATAAATAATTGCATTTTAATATTTCATGGCAGTTTTATTACTATGAATTTACCACTAAAGGAATTTTTTAAAATGCAAGATAAATAACTGATATTTTAAAATCTTTATTGGTACATTAAATATACACATCATGATTGCACTCCATAATGGGGATTTGTACCAGTATAAAACACAACTTAATTCTCATTTTTTTCCCATAGCCCTACCCACCCTACTACCCCACCATATACATAAAATTTGTTTCCTTACTTTTTTGTTACAATCTCAACATTTTCCCCTTTCACCCTATTTTGATTTTAAATTAATTAATACATCTTATGTAAACCGCTAAAATAATGAAATGTGATTTATAATTCAAGGAAGAAATCTATTCAGTATATATACAAAGTAGTGCTTTTCTTTCTTTAGAGAAGGGCAAATAATTAATTGCACACTCCCTATCCCATGTAACATTTAGAAGTTTCAATAAGTTTTATAAGTTTGTCTGTTGGTTTTGACAAAAAAAACCCCCGAAAAACAAAACAAATAATGAGGGGAAAAAGAACGAGATAATAATAAAGAAAAAAAGGGAACAAAGCTTGTGAATATAGGCGGTGGGAGGTTGCAAGGTTGGAGGGAAGGAAAATGAGAATCAAACTGTCATATTCTGGTACAAACGCTCAAGATTGAATGTAATGATGATGTGTATTCATAATGCACCAATAAATATTTTAATAAAAAAGCAACAGAAAGGATAGCTCCATATCAAAAAATTTTAGAAAGAGTACTATATATATATATACATGGTAGAACATATATATTTTTGTGGTAGAACATCATTGGTATTGGTTTGAAGTACAAAAAACTATAATCACACAAACATAAACAGGTGTTCTAGTGTGTTTGGCCTAAAGGAACACAAGGATAAAGATCTAGATACTTGATATCTTATTGTTTTATTAAAAGTTTCAGTTTTATGTTAATATAAGCCACAACTTCCTTGGACAGATCCAAACTTGATAGCTAGAATTTATTTAGACCATGTTAGAACATCATATTGGAATATCTTTTAGGAACCTTGGTTTAAGATAATATAACAGTATAGTACCCCTTCTGGTTTCTAGAACATATATTCTTTTTATTTTTTAATTGAAATCTTTATTGGTACATTACATGTACACATCATGATTGCACTCCACAATGAGAATTTGTAACAGTATATGACACGACTTAATTCTCATTTTTTCCCATAGCCCTACCCACCATACCACCCCCAGCCCCTACGTACATAAACTTTGTTTTCCTTTCTTTTTTTTAATAATCTCATTATTTTCTCCTTCACCCTATTACACTTTGAGTATTTTCTATTTCACAATATAACTCATTTACATCTTTATTTTTTCATACCAGAGAAAAGATGCGATATGTAACTATCTGTGATGTATTTATTTCACTTATGAGGATATCCTCAAGGTATGTCCATTTAAGTATACATGATTTAAACTTATCATTTTTTATGGCAGAGTAACACTCCATTCTATAGAAGAACCAAAGTTTTTTTTATCTAGTCTACAGTTGATGGACACTTGGGTTGTTTCCAAGATGTAGGAATCACAAACTGAGCTGCTATAAACATGGGTGCATGTATGTCACTGTGATATGAGGCTTTTAATTCTTATGTGTATATATATAGCAGAGCAATGGGTGGGTCAAGTGGGACCTCCAATGCTAGCTTTTTGAGGAATCTCCAAACTGATCTCCACAAGGGTTGTATGAGTCTTCTTTCCCACCAACAGTGGAGAAGGGTTCCTTCTTCTCCGCAGCCTCGCCAACATTTGTTACTGGCTAATTCTGAAATGGCAGCCATTCTTTGTGGAGTGAGATGAAATCTCAGTGTTGTTTCCATCTGCATCTCTCAAATGACTAATGATGTTGAGCATTTCTTCATATGCTTCTTAGCTGCTTTTATTTCTTCCTTTGAAAAGTATCTGTTCATCTCAGATGCCTGTTTTTTAATTGAGTCTTTAATTTCGGTGGGCTGATTTTTAAAACCTCATTACATATTTTAGATAAAAATCCCTTGTCTGAGGCACAGCTGGTAAAGTTTTTCTTTTCTTTTTTTTTTTTCCTCACATTGTTGGTTGCCTTTTTGCAATGTTGGCGGTTTCCTTCTCTGTGCAGAAGCTTTTTAAAAGAATGAGGTCCCATTTGCTGATTTCTTCTGCCAATTCCTGTGCTATAGAGGTTTTGTTCAGGAAGTCTTTCTCTAAGCCAATGTCTTCAAGAGTTTTACCTAACCTGTTTTGTAATAGGTTTAGAGTGTCTGTTTTAATATTTAGGTCTCTTATCCACTCTGATTTTAGCTTGGTACACGGTGAAAGAGCTAGATCTAGTTTTAGTGTTTGGCAAGTTAAAGCCAAGATTTTTCAGCACCATTTGTTAAAGAGGCTATCTTTCCTCCATTGAAGATTTTTGGCTCCTTTTTCAAAAATGAGGTGGCTCAGTGTATCTGGAGAATTTTCTGGATCTTCTAGTCTACTCCATCAATCCTCAGGTCTGTTACTTTGCCAGTACCTTGCAGTTTTTATCATGGTAGATTTATAGCATAGTTTTAGGTCGGGAGTTGTAATAACCCCCACCTTGTCCATGTTGCTTAGGATTGCTTTTGCTATTCTAGGTCTTTTGTGGTTCCAGATGAAAGTTTGAATTTTTTTTCTCTATATCTGTGAAATATGCTCTTGAGATTTTAATTGGGATTGTGTTGAATCGTATTGCAGTTTTGGGAATATCACCATTTTGACAATTTTGGTTCTCCCTACCCAGGAGCAAGGTATGTCTTTCCATTTTTTGATATCATCTTCTATCTTTTTTTTTAGAGTGCTACAGTTTTCACAGCAGAGATCTTTAACCTCTTTTGTTAGATTGATTCCTAGATATTTTATTTCTTTGGGTGTAATTGTGAAAGGGACTGACTCCTCAATTTCTATGTCAGTTGGTCTACTGTTTGTGTATACAAAGACTATTGATTTTTGAACGTTGACCAGCTATGTGGCTAAATTTGGTGATTAGGTCCACCAGTTTTTTAATTTTGTTTTTAGGACCCTCTAGATAGAGTACCATGTCATCAGCAAATAATGACAATTTAACTTCTTTTCTATGTTTATTCCTTTTATTTCTTTCTCTTGTGTAATTGCTGTGGCTAATATTTTCAGAACTACATTAAACAGAAGTGGTGAGATAGGGCATCCATGTCTTTTTCCTGATCTTAGTGTGAAAAGTTTCAATTTTTGATCATTTAGTTTGATGCTAGCTGATGGTTTCTCATAGATAGCTTTTATTAGTTTGAAGTAAAGACCATCTATTGCAATCTTCTGTAGGGTTTTGAACATAAATGGGTGTTGAATTTTGTCAAACGCTTTTTCTGCATCAATTGAGATGACCATATGATTTTGTCTTTCAGTCTGTTGATATAGTGTATAACATTTATTAATTTAGGTATGTATAATCATCCTTGCATCCCTGGGATGAATCCAAGTTGGTCCTGGTGTATAAACTTTTCGATAATTCTCTGTATTCTGTTTGCCAGTATCTTATGGGGGATTTTTGCGTCAATGTCAATTAGGGATATTGGCCTGTAGTTCTCTTTTTTGGTTGGGTCTTTCTCTGCTTTTGGAATCAGGGTAATGGTTGCTTCCAGGAATGAGTTTGGGAGTACTACTTCCCTTTCAATTTCATTAAAGAGTTTAAGAAATAGAGGCACTAACTATTCTTTAAAAGTTTTATAGAGTTCAGCAGGAAAACTATCAGGTTGAGGGCTTTTCTTTGTTGGCAAGTTTTTAATTACATTTTCAAGTTCACAGATTGATATTGGGGTATTTAACATTTCTATATCTTCTTTATTCAGCTTTGGGAGTTCATATGTGTCTAGAAATATATCCACTTCTACACATTCCATTTTATTCAAGTATAAATTTTCAAATGGATGTTTATTATCCTCTGGACTTCTCTGTATCGGTAGTAATGTCTCCGTTCTCATTCCTAATAGCATAGATATGAGCCTTTTCCTTTTTTTGTTTAATGAGGTTTGCTAATGATTTATTAATTTTGTTTATCCTTTCAAATAACTAACTCTTCTATTCATTGATTGTTTGAACTATTCTTTCAGTTTCTATTGCATTAATTTTTGCCCTGAGCCTTATAATTTCTTGCCTAGTGCGAGATTTGTGTTTGTCTTACTCCTTTCTTTCTACTCACTTGAGGTTCAGCATTAAATTGTGTATTTGAGCTAGCTCAATTTTCTGGATGTAGGCCTTCACTGCTATGAATTTTCCTCATATAACTGCTTTGATTGTGTCCCATAAATTTCTATATGTTGTAGTGATGTTATTGTTTAGTTGTAAGAAGTGTTCAATTTCTTCTCCAATTTCCTCTGTTACACATTGGTTGGTCAGCAGAGTGTTGTTCAGTGTCCATGTATTTGTGAGGATCTCAGGCTTTCCTTTGCTATTCAGCTCCAATTTCAGGGCACTATGGTCCGACAGTATACAAGGGATAACTTCAGTCCCTTTACATTTGCTTAAACCAGTTCTATGAATGAGCATATTGTCTATTTTGGAGAATGATCCATGAGCAGCTGAAAGAATGTAAATTCTGACTTTGTGGGGATGAAATTCTCTGTAAGCATCTATTAAGTCCATTTGCTGAAGAGTCTGGTTGAGCTCAAGTATTTCCTTAGTGACTTTTTGCCTAGTCGATCTGTCTCTTTGTGACAGTGAGGTATTAAGGTCCCCTAGTATTATCATATTGGAGTTTATCTGGTTTTTCATGTCCATTAATGTTTGTTTTATATAGTTGTGTTCATTAGAATTTGGAGCATAGATATTTAAGATTGTTATATTGTTCTCTTAGAGTTTTCCCTATACTAAGAGATAGCATCCATATTTATCTCTGTCTATCAGTTTTGGCTTGAAGTCTTTTCTGTCTGCAAATAACATCGCCATTCCTGCTTCCTTGCTGTTTCCTATCACATGGAGTATTGTTTTCCATCCCTTTACTTTCAGTCCATAGATTTCTTTCTGAATTAGGTGTGTTTCTTGTGTGCAGCAGATTGTAGGATCTTGCTTTTTGATCCACTCTGTCAGTCTGTATCTCTTAATTGATGGGTTGAGTCTATTGACATTAATGGTTATGACTGATATAGACAAATTTAGTGGTGCTATGTTTTCCTGTTCTTGGCTCTGTTATTCTACTTTTTCCCTTTTCCCATCAGTTTCTTATTTGGTCCCATGGGTTGACTTGGTCAGGTCTCATGGATTTTTAACTTCTTATTTTTCCTCAAGATATTCTTTAAAATGTTTTGGAGCACAGGTTTTGCATTTGTGAAGTCTCTCAGATGTTCTTTGTCATGGAAGTATATTATTTCCCCATCAGTTTTGAAGAATAGTTTTCCAGGATACATCAGTCTGGGTTTCAAATTGTTTTCTTTTAGGGCTTGAAACACTTCACCACAGGCTCTTCTTGTATTGAGTGTTTGAGTTGAGAAGTCTGCTGTGATTCTGATGAGCCTCCCTTCATATGTGATTGTTTTCTCTGGCTGCTTTCAGTATTTCATTCTTTTTTTCGATATCTGGAACTTTCATAATCATATGCCTAGGTGTAGATTTTTTTTCGTGTGATGGGTGTGTGCAGTTCTGTGTGCTTCATATATTTATATGTCCAATTCTTTTTCTTTCCTGGCAACTTTTCTGCCATTATTTCTGTGAATAGTTCTTTATTCTCTTTTGCATTGTCTCCTGCTTCCTCTTTGATTCCAATCAATCTTGTGTCATTCTTCTTTGAATCATCTAGGAGATGTTGGATTGATTTTTAATTATCCCTTGCTTTTTCCATGGATTATGGGTTTCCTGTTCATTGGCTGAGATCCTGTCTTCTAGGTCTGAAATTTGGTCTTCTGCATATTCCTTCTATTGCACAAACTTGTACTTTCTTTCTTAATTTCCTGGACCTCTGCTTGTAGGTGTTTAAAAGGGTTCCATTGCTTTTGCTATCTTGGATTCTATCAGCTCAATGATTTCCTCATAGCTTTATTAATCATGATGTTGAGTGTGTCCAATATCTCTGCTTTCATCTCAGAGATCAGTTCTGATTTCCATTTTACTAGATCTGCTTTAGTTACCATTTCCAAAGACCCTGGAGACTCGCCTTCATACTTCTCTATTTCCCTTCCCCCTGTGTTACCTTCAGGTGACAATCTTTGTATCTCATACTTTGAATGTTTCCTTATCTTTGAGTTTTTGTCATTGCTGTTGTTTTTGTCTTTGTACCTGCTCTATTGTCTGGCGATGTTTATTGCAAGTCTTTTTTCCTTTTAATATGTTGAACCCTTAAAGTATCAGTGTTTCCTGGGTTGTTCTTTACAGTCTGTATTGGAACCTAAAAAAAAACCCTAGTTCTGGCACACCATATGGAGCACTTAAACAATACAGTCAGAACACCTTCTCCCATCTGCTTAGAGGCAGCAAGGCTCTGGCTTCTACACTCTTGCAATGGCACTGCCTGAGGTTCCAATATGCCCGCCTACTCACCAATACTGCGTCCCTGTGTCCACTTGTGCAGTTGGCCTATAGGCCAGTAGGCTACGGCCCCTGTGCAGCTGCAATGGTACTGGCTGACGTTCCAACAGACTCACCTACTCACCCATACAGAGTCTCTGGATGTGCTTGTGCAGGTGATGTGGAGAAAGACAGGCTCTGGCCCTGCTTGGCTCAATGGCGCTGTTTTCTGCTTCCGAGGCTCTGCTCACTGTTATACTCTGTCCCTGCGCACTTTTCTGACATGGTCCTGGAGGCCAGTGGGCTCTGACCCCAGTGCGACTGCAATGACACAGGCCGCCACCTCCATGACCTGGCCCGCCATTATACACAGTCCCTGGATGCTCTTCTTGGCGTGCTCTGACTTCAGAAGGACTTCAGTATATATACAATGCATGTATGTATTTGCGCATGTTTGTCTTATATACATACATAGATGCATAGTTTTTAAAGTTCTGTTTACAATTGTGTGATTTGATCAGACTGTGATTTCTTATGTAGTGATAGGTAATTGGCTGCTCGGGCTGGAGATACTTAGGGCTTCAACAGAGCAGTCACCAGACAATTTATTCAGATGAGATTTACTTGATCCACCCATGACCTCCTATATCACAGCACCCAGGCAGTCTCTCCATGTGTATTAAATTTTATATAGGGAGCCAACCATTTCCAAATGTGAGCAAAATAAAAAGCAGTAACTCAACAAACATTAGCAGTGTATGATATGATAGGGGAATCTGTTCTGTTAATCTATCTTCTGTTGAGCAAAATATTCAGAGAAATTTCTTCTCTACAGAAGAATTTAGAAAATCAGTGGACACTTTTAGTGTCAGGTCCTGTTCCCGAGGGCTTCTCATCTAGTATCAAACCACGGGCAAGAGTCATCACATGGAGACAAAATGGTGGAGAAGCCTTTATTGTCAGCACTCTCAGCACTTATATACAGCCCCACTTCCTTGTTCTGAACCGCCCCAAACCAGTCTTATAGGGGGCGGTCCTTGTCTCTCTCTTTTCCCTTAATCACTGTGGCCTGGAGGGGCCCGCTGTGTACGTGCCACCTTGCACTTCCTTTATGGAGTTGGCATTGTTTAGCCCCAGGGGACCCCACATTTTAGTTCTTCAAAACAGTTTATACATCACTTATTTTTGCTGAAGACCTTCTGTTCCTTTCATAATTTTAACAATTTAATTTGTACAAGTTGAGAGAAACTACTAAAACAAAATATTTTTCTATGAGAGGGAATTCTTGTAATCTGTAAATAATACACAAATAATCATCAGCCTACATATATAAATCTATAAATTGATAATGGATTTTAGATTATTGAACCAATCATGTTAACACAAATATATTGCATCATGAGTCTCTCTCTCTCTGTCGTGTGTGTGTATACATATCTAGTATCTATCTATCTATTTCTATGTATATATCTATCTCGCATCTATATATAGTCTCTGGTATATCTATATCTATATCTATATCTATATCTATATCTATATGTATCTATCTATCTATATATATATACAGTTAGAAGTGGATATATATATATATATATATATATATATATATATATAATATGAATTTAAGTGTTTGATTGGTCTTTGAGGAGTAAGTCTTCCTCAAGACCTCTTTTTCACACCACCCCCAACCTTTGGGTTCCTCACCTCCACTTCAGTGAAGAATAGGGATGGAGAGAGAAATTAGCTTCAATTGAAGGTCCCAAGAAGATAATGAAGAAGTAAGAATTTAAAGTATTTTTGAGTGTGAAGCAATGTTTTATTTATGTGCATGCTTGCAGGAGAACTAGCTACCTTCCAACAGCATGCCATAGGGCAGGAATAATTTGACTGAATTTCTTCAGATCACAGGACTTCTGTATTCATATCTGTAGGAGTAAGCCAGTTTCTAAAAATAAAGTTCACCAATTTGTGTAATCTAAGCCAGTCATGGTCTGAGCCTTGTTTCTGGGTTGAGGAAAGGTCTGCAGGCTAGGGCCATACACTGCATACCTATAATTTCACAAGAGTGAGCTTCTTCAGGCACATAGTTACTGATGTGCTTGTGAGAAACACATATCTTTTAGCACTCAAGAAGTGTCCTACATCATCCCTATCTCCATTTTCTTTCAGCTGTCCCTGCTTATAGATTAACAGAGTAACTAATACAGAAATATGAATTTAAGTGTTTGATTACTATTAATTTGGCTCACATTGGCTTTTGACTGTTTACTATACTTTTAGCAACAAAGGGTGATTTACATTGCTCTTTTACTATTTAAAAACCACTATGCTAAATATCTATAGAGGAAAAGATTCTCAAGGGTAATAATTTGGCGGTGTGTTAAAGATAAAATAAAATAAAAGTGATCAAAATTTTAGAATTCCTAATTTTTAGAAATCTGTATATTTTCTCCTTTTATTTTGATATGTGATCATTAATGCCTTGTGTTGCAATTTTCTTTGAAGCATTACTATCTTAATCCATTAACTATTTTAATAATGCATTAATTGAAACATATCATTCTGTTAAGAATGTTTGCATAATAAATATGATTATGATTATTCAGCTTTTCTAAAATATAATAATTCTCAGGTGTGGTGATTTACCCAAATAGATGGATAAATAAATAGGCCTTTGTATTTAAAGTGAAAGTTTTATGTATATCTATCAATGTATACAGTATATTTGGAACATGATAATAATTAAATACACCATCTCAATTCTTCTTTTTATATTACCAAAACAAAATGTCAGCAATTTCAGATCCTTACAGAGAGGTATGTCACTTTTCTTGTACTTTGGAGGTTTATTTTATTTTGTTTTATTAGTGCATGTTTACATACCACTTTTACATTTATCTTGGTGTAGATACATGTATATAACTCACTGTTATGGCTTGTGTTTAGATGTCCCCCCAAAGCCTCTTGTGATCACAGGTAGGACTTTTTCAGAGGTAGCAAAATCTAAAGGATGTGACTCATTCATGGTGCAATGCTAGAATTCAGCATACTAGGACTGCAGTTGGGTGATTACTAATTCAGTCTTGTAATTTGTTTGGCACAGCCCGAGCTAGGTAGCCTAGAAGAATCTAAAGAAGAAAAATAAAGGATGCTAGGGTCCCTTGCTTGCTTTGCTGACTTTGGCCTACCATGAACTCTTTCTCTGTCTGCCTGTGGCCCCTGGTTTAGTATCAAATATGGACTGAAACTTTTAAGAACCAGAAGCTAAATAAGCCTTTCCTATCTCAACTTGTGGATTTGGATTATTTTGTCTCAGCAATGAGAAAAGTAAATAAGAAAAACATCTTGATTCTGTTTTCCCTTTTCCCTTTCCATTTGTATCTCTATCTCTCAATCACTTTCTCCCAATTTCATTATCATTGTTTTTATTTTTAGTTCATATTTATATGCAATGTTTGCATTTATTGTTGGCATTCAGTACATATACGTGGCATGTTTTATATGTTTTTATTTCTCCTCTCCTTATCAGGGGCTTTTGGGCCCTCTTTCCTTTGTAGATGATCAATCTTCCTATTTTCTTCTATCAGTTCTTTATTTTGCTTTTTATTTAAGCTTTGTGTCCATCAAATAAAAGAGGGCAGGTGGTATTAAACTTTGTTTATGTCATTTATTTCACTTAGCATTATGTATTCCAGCTAAGAAATTAATCCATTTTCTTATAAATGTCTTAAATTTATCTCTTTTTACAGGTAGTATTCCATTAGGTGTGGATACCACATTTTCTTTATCCATTATGTGTTGATAGATATATATGCTGCTTCCAGAATTTACCCATTATGAATTGTACTGCTATAAATATTGCTTTATATTTATTGCAAAAATGTAATATTGTTAGCTCTTGTGAGAAGATATTTTTAAGAGGAATGGTTGGTTCAAATGGAATTTCTAAATTTATGAGGATTTCTATATAATTTCTGTAATTGTTGTACTAATTTACATTCCAGCCAGCAATGAATGGAGGTTCCATTTTTATCACAGCCTCGATGGCATTTATTGCTATCTGACTTCTTGATGATAGGTATTCTTTCTGGTACAAGGTGAAGCCTAATATTTAGAAATTGATAAGATAATGCCTATTCTCATTGGTCAATATACATTTTTACTTACCTCAGCAATTTAAATGTTAATGTATTCCAAAAATGTTTCTATAAACACATCTAGAAATCATGTTTTACCATAGGCGTCCCTTAAGCCACTAAGAATATCACATAAAATTGTCAAACAGAAACATTATTTGTATTACACTGAACAGTAAGCACATCTTTTCTTCAACCTCCAAGGAACCTCAAAATAATCTCTATCTTCTAACACTTTAAGCAGTTTAATTTGTATTTCTCTAATGGTGGGAGATGTTGAACATGATTTTTCCATATTTCTATTGGTTACTTGTACTTTTCTTCTTCCAATAAATATCTATTCATTTCACTGGCCCACTTTGTTTGTTGGATCTTTCATTCTGGTAAGCTAATTTATGAATTCTTTATATATTGTAGATAATAGCCTTCTGTCTGAGGAGTACCTCGCAAAATTTTGTGCCCATCCTATAGATTGCCTCTTCATTTTGTTGAATGTTTCCTTTCCTGTGCAGAAGGATTTTAATCTGATATCATTTCATTTGTTGATTCTTGCATTATTTTTTGTGCAATTAGTGCTCTCTTCAGAAAGCATTTGTCTGAACCCATGAATGCAATTATTTTGCGAATATTATCTTCCAGTAGGCTCATTGTTTCTTTTTAGTATTTAGATATTGGTCTTTTTATATTTTAGTTTACTAAAAGGTGAGACATATGGATCTAGGTTGAATTTTCTGCACATGGATAGCTAGTTTTCTCAGGACTATTTATTAAATAGGCTGTCTTTCCCACATTGTGTGTTTTTAGTTCCTCTTTGAAGATGACATAGCTGAATGTGTCCAGAATGTTTCTGTACCCTATACTCTGGTCCATTAATCCACATGTTTTTGGCCAATATAATGCTTTTTATATCACTAATTTTTTAGATGAATGACTTACTCTAGGCATATACTCTAGTAATTACAAAAAATAATATCCATTTTCGTGGAAAGTGTTATAGATAAAAATTTCTAAATGAATCTTTGGAGTAGCATCATTCCAAGGTATGATTATGGTTATCTACTCAAATTTCCTTGTTTCTATGATATTGTATCAAAAAATTCACCAAATATATTGTGAAATTAAAGAATGAAATTTATAAAGACAAAGATTCAAAGTTTTATCTTACTTGCAAGCCAATGGATGATTGTAGAAAACGCACGACTCTGGGCTAAAAGGTGGAGGACGTGTGTTGTTCCTAGTAATGACAGGAGACACAGTGTTATCAGTTAGCACCACTGTCCAAGGCTCTGATTTTTGAAATAAAATATAGAGAAGCAGATGCCTCACCATAGTTGCACTATCAAAGAGAAGTCTCAAAATTGATCGAAAACATTTTTACTTTGTACAATGGAGGGAGTCTCTACAAGCTGAAGAGAAATAGAATATACTATAAGAGTAGAGATTTGGTATAGGTGTTCAATTACCTGTCACGGAGGCCAACTGCCCCAATATAAGCTGTAAGTACCTTGGAGAATGAAAGGCCAATGATATTAGTCAGAGTATAAAGATCTAAGAAGACTCGGGTTGCTGACTTGGGTCCCAGAGTCCAAATCTTCAAAACTAAGAACTCTAATGTCTATAGGAAGGTAGAAATGGATATCATAGCTGTTTTTTTCTTATATGTGGGCTTTCAGTGGATAGGATAATGCCTATTCATATTGGTGAAGGCACATCTTTATTTTCCTCAGCAATTTAAATGTTAATCTATTCCAAAAATACTTTTATAGATGCATCTAGAAATCATGTTTTACCGTGGGCATCCATTAACTGAGTAAGAATACCACATGAAATTGTCAATCTTAGAAACATTATTTGTTTTACACTGAACAGTAAGTGCATCTCTTCTTTACTCCCAAGGAACAGCAAAATAATCTCTATCTTCTAACATTTTAAGCAAACCTACCCTCTTCTAAGGGAAGGAGACAGTATTATTGCATTTCATTGGTTTTTGCTACATAAACATTCTTAAAAAGATAATGCACAGCAAAGAACAGTCACTGACTCAGTTTGGTAGAAGAATAAAAGTATATAAAAGTTGGAGAGGATTATATCTCCACAGTCAAATGCACAGAATATATTCTCCAAACAAATAAACGATAGAAATAAACTTTAGAGATATGGTGGTACTCATTCATAATGCCTCAGTTGCATGCAAAACTGGATAGAAACATTTTAGCTTCTTATTGATACAGGATATTCAAAAAATCAGACTCACATAAATGTTGCTATCTTTTCAGCTTTTCCCACAGAATATGAAGTATAAATAAATGATACCTTGTTGTGAATTTATGCAAGACAAGGCATTACCAAAAATTTCTTTTTCTAAAATGCTTTATCATTTCTTTGGAGAAACATTATATTCAAAGCAACTAAAGAAAAATCTATGAAGGTATATATTGGAATATTATGTGTATAGAATTAATGTTCTATTTATTGAGTCCTAAGCAATCTTAAAACTTATTGCCTCATTTTGTATCTCTGCCTTATTTGTATTATCATATTTTATTGATTTTACAATCTAAAATTTTTATCATCTCTAAAATAACTGTGAATCTTATATGTGGTGGCATCTTATAAATAAAATAGCTATATTTTTGAGTGGTACATATTCACATATAGTGTGGTGTTGCATTATTCATCATATGAGATATAGCGTTCCCATTTGGAATAGAAAGTAGAGCTCATAATGTGTATATTTTTTTAGGATAATATCCCAAGCTGCTATCAAGGCAGAATTTGAACTTAGTCCTTTTAAACTAATATTTTGTAATTTAACAAGTGCTTTATGCCTCGTGGTTTAACATGTCTCACCTTTCCATTATTGATGACTTTGAAAATTTCAAAAGAAGCAGCATTAGCTGAATACCAAAGTATCATTTGTTTCAGTTCCAGTGAGAAAATTCTCCAGAGTTAAAATGGTAAATGTAATACAAGTAATGGTCAACAAATGAACAAAATATGCCTGTGGCTGTCTGACATATGTTTTTCTCCTCTTCTAAGTGTATGTGTATATATATTTGGATATATATGTATATATATATATATATATATATATATATATATATATATGAATTTAACACCATATTCATCATTTGTATCTTAAACATGTTTTGCAGTTTGAAGTTTGCTTTAAATGTTATTTTTTGTTGTAAATAGGGAAACTGTATTTTCCAAGTGTTCAGATGTACATTTTTTAGTTATTGTTAAATTTTACATATACATTATGATCACTTACAACTTTTATAATTTTTACCTGTACACAACATATCTTGATTCTTATTTTTTCCCTTTCCTCTGCCCACTCTACCACCCCAACCCCTATATACATAAGCTCATATTTTTCAAATGTGTACATAATATTTTGACATATTATGTGTTCATATTCATGTTGATGGTTTACTTTTTTTCTTGATGTTGCTATTGTATTTCATTATTTATTTATCTGTTTGCTTATTCATTGAAGTGGGTCAAGTTTCTCTGTTTAATAATTCTGGGATGACCTGGGAGTCTATATAATCTGGAACTGTCCAATTTGGGGGGATGGTGAGATATTTGGATTCAGGGAACTTTATGTTTTTAAGCAAACAGTCTGGATGCTTTCAAATAAATCAAACACATGTAAAGAAACTTTACAGATGGCACAGTCAGGTGTCTACCTTCCTCCTCTTTCAAGTACTATGGAAGTTTACTCTTAGTGATCCATGTAGATGAAGACAACCTTGAAGGAAACTGCTCATTGACGTATAAAGATGAGAACACAGTACAGTCCATGTGATCTAGGTCTTATAGACAAATTCCAAATTTTTGAAGGTGCATGATATATTCTAATTGCATAATGTGTACAAATTCAGTATGTTCATATTTCATTTGAGATTATATCTCAGGAGGCCTAGTTAAGGCCTACCTCAGTTGCAGGCTGTGGAGAAGTTAATTATAGACTTCTGCTAAAGGGAAAGTCTGAGTATAAACAAATCAAAGATACACAGCCTATTTTTGGCTTTTCTGAGGCCTGCTGACTCACAGGAGCACAAAACACACATTTTGTCTTTTTAGTCTCCCAGGTAACTTTTTCTTCTCATTCTCAGTGAGTAGGAAGTTCTAGAAATTCTCCTATTTTTATACCTTTGAGAGTACATGAACTGTTAATTTTCAAATTTTTCCTGCTTTTTCATTATACTATTTTGCCTATTTGTCTATTTTTTTCAGAAGCATAATATCCCCATTCTATAATCTTTTATTCACTGTTTTTCAGAAGTAAAAATGTCCTTTTACTACTGCCATTTCCTTGCAGAATTATCTGGAAGAAGAGTTTATGGTTCCCTTCTATTCTCAAAAGGTCCCACAAAAGTTGACTAAAATTTCCCTGTACATATAATCATTATATTAAATGGAATAGTTGAAAGAAGGTGTAGAAAAGGATAAAATACTATGGCCATTTAATTTTAGCTTCCCATGTAGTGCTTTGTAGTGGTCACTGTGAACAATGAAAGTAGGAAGCAAAGATGGAGAGATATGAAACATCCTGATTGTCTGTGTTAGGCCTGGCATTTCTGTCATGGCTGGTTCCCAGAAGCAATTTATTAAAATGATATATTTTCAAATGTTATTGAGCCCTTTCCCTTGGTGGTCAGGTCAGTGACAATTTTTAATACTCATAATTCATTGCATATTCTGAAAGAATGTTTTAGAGACTTTGTGGAATAGCAGCACAGTGGAGTCTTCTGGATTGTCTTGGGCTTGACCAATTTTTAAATCTATTATTTTAGGGTTGGGGATTTAGCTCAAGTGATACCACACCTACCTTGTAAGCACATGGGCCTGAGTTTGATCCCCTGTACTACAAAAGAAATAACAAAACAAAATGAAAAATTATTCTCTTTAACAACAACAATAATAATATATCTTCCTCTTATCTATGAAGAACTTTTCTAAGAACAGTAATGAAATTGTCAAATATTGATCATTATATCAATTGCAAACCACTGTTGAAAATTTCTTTGCTCATTGTACTTATGTGACTGTCTGAGAATTTGATTCAAAACACAGGTTTATTGCATTACAAAAATTAATGTTTCCTGCTCTGTTCTTCAGTCTTTTAAGAGACCTCAATATGCAGACCTCCATGTCTGTGGTCACTTCCTTTCTTTTATTGCAGCCTAAGAAAAGATATGTCCCCAGATGGTCTAGTTAAGTTTTTCCTGGTTTGTATGATCATTCAGTGTACATTATTTTGCATGTCTAATATAATCTCATTTGTGATTCTTCACATAATCTTTATAAATTCATGGAACATAATATACTAAAGAATCATTTTCATTTGTATAATTTTTATAACAATCAATTTTTTGAGAAACATGCTGTTGTTTAATGAAAGTAAAGAAAGGAACAAATAACAAGGAAATAAGGAAAATGGAAATTAAAAGGGAAAAATAAGAAGGTGAAGAAATGTGAAGAGTGAAAAAGAAACTAAGTTGTGACTTACAGTACAGAGGCTGGTCTTTCACACACACGTGGTTGGCTATGACTCTGCCCAGATCCACACTTTGGTACCTTTGCTAACAAGGTCACTTCTTAAGTCAGTGTTTGCTTCATGGTAGAAAAAATATAATAGTGACTTCCTGTGGGTTGTTTCCTCAGAAGTGTCATGTATCACATGCACTCACAGTGCAGCAGTCTAGCAATTTGTCTAAGGAAGTTTTTTATCGATTCAGTAGAGAGGAGTGGTGAGGATTTTGCACAAGAATAATACATGCAGTCTTTTATAACTTATTGATTCAAATCATTTGTTCATTTTTCTCATTTATTAGCAGCTGTCACTTCACTAACACTTTCAGTTCAGCTTTTTTTAACATTCTTTTTAGTTTCTTTATTTTATTTACTCTCCTTTTATGTTTATGATTTACTTGTAATCCTTGATTTAAAACACTTCTTATTCTAAGTTTCTAAGACGGATTCTTAACACATTACCATTATTCTAATTTTTAATGTGTACTTTCAATCATACATATTTCCTGATAAGCATAATTTAAGTTGTGTCATATTTACTTCAATACATGCTATTTTTATTGGAATTTATTTAAAAATGGTTTTGTAAAAAATGTCACATGATTTTTCTTTGACTGTTGAGTTGATAGATAAATTCCACACATTGAAATTTTCTAGTTGTCATTTTAAAATTAATTTTTCACTTACTTGTGTTATTCCTTTTGGCTTAATCTGACAAGTCTAGTTGAGTGTTTTCTTGAGTCTACCAGCTTCCTTTTACCAGTTCTGCATCAGTAATGGTAGTTTAGTACTTAGAATCAGCTATGATCACTGAAATCACACACTAGAAAATGAACAAAGATTAAAAAGAGGGACTTTTTTGTTCTCAGGACCAGATATTCAACACTGAGTAACAACATCTAGCTGCAGCCTTATGCATGTGTATATGCTTAGTATTAAAGCTGAGAATGACTGTGTTTAAATTCCTTACCAACAATGTGACAATTTCGATTTTTCCTGTTAGATATGTCTATTTCACAAGTACATATTTTGAAGACATGCCATTAGAAACTTAGTCATTCTTTCTTACTTTGAATTGAACTGTTTATAACAAATGAACTGTCTCTCTTTGCCTCTGGTAGTGCATTTTGTTTTAAAGTCAGTTTGGGCAACAGGCCATGTGAGCATTTTAAAAATGCATGTTAGCAATACAAACTTGTTAGGTTTCTTTTGACAAGTTAGTACACGGGTTTAGCAAGTTTTGGTCATTTCCTATTATATTACTCCCTTTTCCTCCCCAAGTCAAACTGCTGGAGCTTGCTTTTTGTATTTGATAGTCCCTAATTCCATCCATTTTCCTACAAAGGGTATCATTCATTAATTTTTGTAGAAAAGTAATATTCCATAGTGCGTGCACACGTGTGTGTGTGTGTGATATTTTCTTTACCTACTCCTGTGCTCACTATAGTGTCCAGTTTATTTTACAGATCAGCTACTGTGAATTCTACTGAGTGTAGACAAACATGAGTACACATGTGCGAATATAGTATGCAGCCTTTAAGTCTTTGGAATATATAGACTGCAAAAATGGTGCAGCTAGATGAAGTGGTATTTTTTGTTTAGTTTTGAGGAAATGTCTGTAGTATTTGAATGAATTTATGTTACCACCAACAGTATTAGATAGCTCTTTGGTTGTGGACATCCTCAAGAGCATTCACACGGTGTTGTATTTTTGGTGATGCCCTTTTTGACTGAGCTGAGGTAGACTTTCAGTGTGATTTTGATTCATATTTTCTCTTTTCCTTAACATGGTAAGACTTTCTTCGTATACGTGTTGGTAATTTGTAACTTGAGAAATGTTCATTCAGTTATTTGCCTACTTTTTAATTAGGCTATTTGTTTTCTGCAGGTGATTATTTTGTTGTCATTTCAATTCTGTTTCTTTTATTTGAAGTTTTATTTTTTCTTACTATGTGTCTACAGTAAATAACGATCACATTCCTCTTGTTGAGTTGATATGTGTATATAATACACTTCAGTTCTTTTTGTCATCTCCTTCTGACCTCTGTTTCCATCTTAGTTCCCTTCCATTTACAGTTCTAGCTCTGTACTTCTTATATCTATATTTTACTTTTTATTTCCATTTTCAGTTTTTTACGTATAATGAACTGTGAAATATTAAATGTGTAAGTCTGTTGTGTTTCACTTAATATTATGATTTCAAGGTTCATTCACTGCCTACGAGTAATTAAGTTTATCCTTCTTCATGGCACAGTAGTACTCTAGCAAGCAAAGATTGTTTTTCTCATTCAGAAGGTTTTAAGTTTGTTGCTCTTGCTTTTGTTTTTGTTTTATTTGGTGTATAGAGGCCTAGTAATTTGATATGATCATATTTTTATATTATATTTATTATATATTATTTTATATTTCATCATATTAATTTCTATGCTGTTTGAGTCCCACTTAGAAACACTTGTGTCTATATATGGCTTCAAATGTTTCCTCTGTGTTATTCTCTAGCCAGTTCTGTTTTTAATTTTATATCTTTGATCATTTTTGTTTTAGTACAATGTGAGAGATTAGGGTCCAGTTTCTTTTTTTTTTTTTTTTAATGAGTATATTGATGTACTTTAGTTATACGTTATGATTCCATTCACCATTAAGAATTTATTGTTCCGGTACTTGATATATCTTTGTTTGTATTTTTCCCATTCCTTTGCCTCCCTCCAGTTACTTTATCCCTTAAATACATAAGCTTTATTTCCATTTTTTCCTTCAAATTTTTTCTTGCCCTTCTTTGTTTTTCCCTGCTCTTCCCCCTAATTCCCTCCCCCTTTGAAGGTGTTTTTCCTGATTCATAATATATATTATAAATTGTCTTTCAGTATCTCATACATAATAAATGATGTGATTTTATATGTGTGGTCTATTGATTTTACTCATGAGTGTGAATTCATTGTGCATTCATTTAGTTATACATGTGTCTCATTTATCATTCTTTATGGCTGAGTAACACTCTATTTTATTCATGAAAAACACATCTTTGTTGATCTCCAGTTGATGGGCATTTGGGCTGTTTTCAGGATTTAACTGTTACAAACGGAGCTGATATAAACATGAGTGCAGGTATGTCACTATGGTATGATAATTATAATCCTTTGATTTATGTATCCTAGGGAAATAGCAGAGATAAATGAAATTTTTAATCCTAGGATTTTGAGGAATCTCCATACTGATTCCACAGAGGTTGCACCAGTCTTCATTCCCAACAACAATTGAGAAGGGTTCCTTTCTTCTCACAGACTCCCCATGAACATTTATTATTGGTTGATTTTTGAGAGCAGCCATTCTTTCTATCATGAGATGAAATCTCAGTGTTATTTGCATCTGCATCTCTCACATGACCAGTAATACTAAACATTATTTTCCATATGTTTCTTTGTTGCTTTTATTTCATCATCTGAAAAATGTTCATTTTAGATGCTAATTTTTGTATTGAGTCTTTAAATTTGGTGGTCTGATTTTTTTAAAAAAGATTTTTATATATTCTAGAAAGTAGTCCTTTGTGTGAGGAACAGCTGGTAAAATATTTTCCCAGTTTGTAGGTTGTCTTTTAATTCTGTTGGTAGCTTCTTTTACTGTGCAGAAGCTTTTTAAAAAGATAAGATCTCAGTTGTTGATTCTTTGTGCTCATTCCTGTGCTACTGAGATTTTGTTCAGAAAGTCTTCCGATTAAGGTTCAGTTTCAGTCTTGTGTCTGGGTTTTCTAACACCATTTATAAAAGAGGATTTCTTTTCTCCAAAATGTGTATTAGCCTTCACATCAGAATTTTGTTATTTTAGATTTTTCTGTGGAATAAATTTTTGCATCACTTAATTTCCATCATTTGAATCCCTATTATGAATGTATTTCTTGTCAATATCTCTTTTATCTTATCTGAAAACTATATTATATAATTGAAACATTTATATGATTTACATTTAATACTTTAATTCACACATAGTACTTTAAATTAACATAATATTACATGATTTATTTTTGTCTATTCTATGTTTCACCTTATTTTTTTTGAGGGGGTTATTGGGGGTATTTTACTGTTTCATTTTCCCTTCTCTTTCAACCTAGAAATATTTGTTTACAATTTGCTTTTATGAAATGTGATACATGTACATATATATATATATGTGTGTGTGTGTGTGTGTGTGTGTATAAGTTAAGACAACATTATATTAAACTAATGTAAATATGAGTATAGAGAAAGTGACAGTATCATGAGTAGAGAGAAAGTGACGATTATCATATTATTTGGGAACATTTAATTTGCAAGCTAATAAGTATAAAAATAACATAAGAAAAATAGCACACAATAATTTCTAAAAGATACAAGAGGGAAAGACAGCACAGATGGATACAGGGAAATGGCTTGCTAAAATTAGATATTTAAGTGAACCATTTGAGCATAAGCAGTGAATGTTGATAGTCTACCTGGCCTAGTTGTAAGAGAAAATTTTCAGCATGTGTAAAGATAAAATCTAAAATTATCTCCATTTAGGGCAGGACTCATAGTTTATTTCTAACTAATAACTGCAATATCTGCAGTGACAATTGGCCTGTTTCTAGTTTCTCTCTTTCTCTGGGTTTTGTTACTTTCACAGACTTGAGTTTCAGATCCTCTATTGGAAATTGAATTTGGAGTTAGAGATATATTTTGATCCCTAACATGTTATGATTTTTTTCTCTGGAGGATTTATATTTTCTTCTTCTCAGTCACTCTTGGGCTAAGACCATCCACAGCTGCATGAATCAGTGACAGATAGTGTGCTGATTTGAAGCTGATGTTAGTCCTAAAGACAGTCTCACATTTCTTGTTCAGATTTATTCTAAATTGCAATACTTCAGTAGATCAACATAAATCAAGAAAAATTAGTAAGAGTTCTCTAGTTCTAGTTCCTCACCTCAAGCCTGTTAAGCTGTCAAAGGTTCAGATTCTCCATGTAGAATGTGACCATAATGTGCATATAAAGTGTATCAAAGCAAAGCACTCCTCAGCCTCTCGGCAGTTTAACTCCTTGGTTGTCCCACTCTCTACCACGCAGGAATGACAGAACTCCAGTTTCATGGTTCGCTTCTCTGAAATGCTATTTTTCATCTTATACATTTTATCACTCTTTATTATGTGATGTTATCTTAGTTATTTTATACATGCAAACATTTTGAAAATATTATAGCAAAATAACTGTTCTAATTTAATTAGCCTCTCGCTACAAATGAAGCACTCAGAATCATGGATTTATGTTAATTACATTAAAATAAAGTTTACATGTCTTTTTTAACTTAAATAAACAGTTCTGGTCGATTTTTATCAGTCACTTTGGAGTAGTTAGGGTGAGGATAATGAATATTTTCATCGTTCGTACAAAATAATTAAAAATAAAGTATTTACTTATATTTACTAGTATATATCAATAACATCAACAAATGCAAATAAATTTAAGTATTTAATATATTTCTAAATTTTATTTAAGCTCAATACATATCAATGTTGTAAAATTTGAATGATACTAGTATTTCATTTTGTTTTCTAGCTTTTGGTATCTATTGCCACATATCTAAGTGAAATAGTACAACTAAGGTTAAAAAGTTGACAATTTATAGTGAAATTATTTTTCTTTTTATTAGCTTGCTAATAACTGTTTAGATTAATTCTTAATATAACTATCATGGTAATATTTGCAGTTTGGTTTTGAATTTTAATGTGTTTAGATAACAGTGTTGACTGTACAGAATGCTGCTATATTTCTTTGCACAATATCATCTGATTGTAGTGGTTTGAGCCTGTCGTACTAGTTATTCAATAGGTTGAGCTGCATAAGGCTTGAAAAGATAGCCAGTAAATGAATAAATCTTAGTATCAGCTTTCTTTGATAAAAAATCTTTTGTTTTGTAAATAACTTTTCAAATGGAAAAGAAAAACTATGAGAGAAGCACAATTTTAAGTTTTCAAGAAGCACCAACTCTGTCATTGCAGGAGAGTTTGTGTCTAAAGGAGAATATAGATATAAAACATAAATTGAAGAGAGCAAATTCAAGGAAAGCAAAATGACTGTTGTGTGAATGGTGAAATGAAACTGTTATTTCAACATTTGGGGAAATCTTTTGAACCCTTTTCTCATTAGTCCCAAGACACACAATCTTGCGTTCAACTAAAGAAATAGACAAGATTTCCTTTTCATATTCCACTCAACAACTGGTTGACCTTAAGAATGATATAAAATTCCAAGCCATTTGTTTCAATTGGAGAAGTGTTTTTCACACAGTGCATAGTAAACAAACTTTTGTTAAAATAAATTTGATTGAATTGATGTAGATTTTGCTAATGTTGCTATTTCCTTTCTAGCATAATGCTTTGAAACTAGAATTTGTTAAAACATTTTAACTTCTTGAATATTAATGATGTTTTATTTATATATATAAATATATGTATATATATATGTATATATATAGTTAATATATTCTTTAAATGGCTAGATTTCTGGTTGCTTAAAATTTAATTCTTTCCACCTAGAAATAAAAGAATGATATTGATACGCTTTGACAGTTTAGATCACTTGGAATTATGTGACAGATATTGATGTTCTAATGTGTTTGAGTTAATACTTATTTTGAAATAGTAAGAGGGAAGTATTTTACAAGTTCACAACCAATCTGTGTTATCTGATTTAATTCTTGTTACTAACCATAGGGCTTCCCGCTCTATCACTTGCCTTCTCACAGCTATAGAACAAAGTAATGTACATTTTTGCAAACTGTCTTTATCTGGGTTAAACCAGAAAGTAAATATGTCTTTTAAAAATTATCTAGTGACTAAATGTAATCTGGGGAACTTGCAACTTCTGTGTATCCACTAAATTTACTTCATCCTAGACATGGTAAAATGAGATTGAAGCCAATATAATAATAGAGTCAATACGGTATTGTTGCACACAACTCAAAGTATCAGGAGAAAACTGAATTTGAAAACGTATACTTGTGCTCTAGTTCTACTAGTAGGCTGTCTGCCTTCGAGGACATCACACTGTAAGGGTAATGTTATTAATGATACCAATTCTCATGAATTTATACTGCCATATTAAATTTAAGATATATCTAATAAAATAACCTAGACAGACATCTCCTATAGGGGAAATGAGAGGTCATCTTGTTGCTCATTTTTTCCTTGATCTATTCTGTCTTTCTTAAAGGGAATATGACAAGTTTGCCAAAGTGATATTATAAAAATTAGAAGAAGCCGTCCCACTGGGAGGATATATACTAACCTAGTATTTATGTAGTATGGGTGAAATAAGAGGTATTGCTACTTTTAAAATCTAATTCCATGAAGTAGAGTAATCACCAGTTCCCTGTGTTGTGACATTACAGAAATGTCAGTACAGTTTTAAGATTTTATACAGCCCATGGGTTTTAAACTTTAATTGGATCCAGCAGGAATAGAGAGATTTAAAGACAAGCCAGGAAATAGTCATTTCGTGTGGTAATCAAGCAGAATTCTTCTAAAACTGAGCAGTAGGAAAAACATTTATGTCATTTCCAGTTTAGTGACTAACCAATAATTTACAAAGGAACCTATGAAAATTAGATATTTAACAAATTTTATGGAGGTTTTCCCCTGAAGAACGTATAGATGGTAGCTTCTACAATTCATGCTACATTTTTTATTCTGAGATAATATATTTGAGATTTTATGGAAAAGAAGCAGCAATTAGGGACATCGGGATTTCTGTGGATATGACCTGAACAGTCTTTAAAAAGTCTTATCTCTTTCAATAAGAGTATGCTATCTACTCCAGACTACCTAGATGAGAACTTTGCCAAGAAAAGTGATGAGATAGAAAGACAAAAATCATTTGATACTCTTTTGCAATTAAAATTCAGCTTCACTGCTGAATTTTTTTTTATTCTGCGCAGCATGTTGAGTATTTCGAAGATGGATTTTTAAATTATAATAATCTGAATGTGTGTGTGTGTGTGTGTGTGTGTGTGTGTGTGTGTGTGTGTGTAGAGGTCCATGTAGTTTCAGATGACTTACGAATACATAAATCTCAGGAACCACAATGATAGTATTCTGAAATTCATGGTTTATCAATTTCTTGAAGAGATCTCTGTCACCTCAATCTGGTTAATACTCTTTTAGGAGTACAATCCTTATATATTACATATCATTTTTTAAAAATCTTTATTGGTACATTAAATATACACATCATGATTGCACTCCATGATGGGGATTTGTACCAGGATAAGACACAACTTAATTCTCATTTTTTCCCATAGCCCTACCCACCCTACCACCCCACCATATATATAAAATTTGTTTCCTTACTTTTTTGTTACAATCTCAACATTGTCCCCTTTCACCTTATTTTACGTTGAGCATTTTCTATTTCACAATATATTTTTTTTGAGACAGGGTCTTGCTTTGTAGTTTTAGCCTGGCGCTGAGCTCACTGTATAGCCCAGGCAAGCCTCAAACTCACAGAAATCCTCCTTCCTCTGCCTCTCAGGTGTTGGGATTACAGATGTGAGCTACCACTCCTGGCACTGTAGTAATTAGTATGGATTGCTGGTGGGTGTGAGTCACCATGCCTGGCATTGTTGTATGCAATTACCAGGGATCAAACTAGGGACCTTGTTCTTGCAAGGCAGGCACTAGAACCATTGAGCTAAATCCCAGCCCTGTGGATCATTTTTGAAAGATAAGAGTGTGAAGAATAATAATCCAGACCAATTAATTTTTCACTTACACACATAATACTGTATGTTTTTTTTAGAACATTTAAATAAGTCATATTAAAACACAAAAAATGGAAAAGAAAGTTTGTAGGAAATAAAATGCATCATTCAACTATTATATGTCAGGAATTCTTTGCATCTACCTTGCTAATGTTACTTTTGTATAATGAGTTGTAGTTTTAAATGTAACTAAGCAAGATGAGCATTGGGATGAAAATAAATTTAATACTATCAACATGTATATGTTTTTGAAAACCACGGGAACTTGCAGAACTTAAAGATCAGTGGTCCTCAACATTAGTGCATATTAAAATTATTCTGGAAGATTTAAAAATACGCTAGAGTATATGCCCCACCTCCACACAACCAAATCAAAAACTCTACAGGAAGCCTTGAGAATTGGTATTTTTAAAAAATCCCTTCAGCTGACTTTATTGTGCAGACAGTATTGAAAATCACTGCAAATCTGTTTAAATGAACAATATCTAATTATATCATTCAAGCATAATTTTACTTAATTTAGGCTGACAAACTCACCATTCATTCATTATTCATTAAAAACCCATAGAATGCTGGCTGACAGGTGAGTACTTTGTAAGATGTTGACAATTAGGGATAAATGTTTGAGTTTTATCCTCAGAGATCACACAGACATAAAAGTAGGATGATTATTATATTCTAGGTTGAATTACCATTCATAGAAAGTTGCAGAATAAGTTTTGAGAGAAAACCAATTCTTTTATAATTCTCTGTGGTTCTGATGTATTCAATTATGCTAGTATTTTAAAGACTTTATTCCTGTAATTTTCCTTATTAATTTCATCTAACTTTTGAAAATTTAGCAAACTTTTATAACACTATCTATGTAGGTAAATGTACCAAATTGAAAGGAAAAGTTTTACAGTGCTAATTCTATTCTCTGTACATGCATTACCTTAAAATCTTATTTAGAGACCTATTTAGGTCTGAAGATTCTATAGTATTTCTCTCATAAACTAGATTCTTAAATTATCTCATAGATTAAAAATTAAAAATGAATTCAACTTGTTATAAATATTAATTAATTAATATTAATTAATTATATCAATAAGCAATTATATTTTATATATTGAAAATGAAAAACATAGAAATAAGACTAGTAACCTGATTAAAATAACATAGAAAATAAAATAATAATATGTACATTTAACAAGAAAACACCAAGCTTAAATTATGAAAACTACAAAAAATATTGAAACAAGAATTTTCAAATAAATAAAAAGGTATTTATGGGTCCCAAAATCAACACTGTCAAGAGGGAGATACTTGTGTATATGTAATGTACCAATAAATATTTCAATTAAAAAAAAGAAGGAGCTGCTTTTCAAAGTGATATAAACCAGCAAACTGGTGGCAAATGACCCAACCTGGTTGAGGGTCTTGCTATCATTCTTGCACCCTGAATCAAATGCAATAGGAAAGAGAAAGGATTATGCACTTTGAGCAGCTGAAGTGATTGATATTACATTTGTGTGCCAATCTCCAGTCTCTTCAGTCTTTCAACACGGTCTTACAAGGGCTGCTCTATAGTGAGCTTCCAGGCCTTCACACTTGACTTGATGCTCATTCATGGGCCTCTCTTGTCCTGTGGCTTCCAGCTTTTTAGGATGAGCAGCTGCTGGACATTTTGCCCTGCAGTATGATTTGGCCATAGCTGACCCTCACACCTTTGATCCTGGAGACCTACCTCCTATATCCTCTTACATAATTGTACAAGTGAATCTATTTTCTAATGAATCTTTTCTCTAGACATGCCTAGATAATACAACTCATTCACCAAGCCTTTAACATATTTTCATACATTTTTCTTCTAATATGCTCTTAACTATTCAATGGCAGCTTTCTATTCTACTCGTTTAGAGCCCAAATAATTACATCTCTTTCTTATTTCTTTTTCTGACTAAAATTTGCTGAGTATTTAATATGTTCCCTATTGCTGACCCACTATCCTAAAGGGCCACCATCTCTCGCTTGGATTACTGTACGGACTGTGCTAGTTATAGGTGACAGCTGTATTGTCTTGATCTAGGTGAGAAATAGTGAAAGGGAACTTGTGATTTTAGTACTTGGGATGCATCGTTGTTTGAGTATCTCTGCACCCCCACTATGTGGTCTTTATTTCATAATCCTGTTCCCTCAGCCTTACTGGGAAGGAAACGTTCAGTGTTTCTCAGTAGGATTATTAGTCTTCTAAATGGAAAAATAGGAAAGGAAGTTTTATAATCTAATTTCTCTTTATACAATGCTTCAATAAACATTTTGTATTTAATCCAAACTCTTACATAATTTGTAGGAATAACTAGTATTATTTGACATATGCCATGTTATGTCTTGTATCTAGAGGTTCCTAAAATCTTCATGTACCCATAGATGTGGCTATTTGGAAGTAGCTGGATTTGGAGTGCATAACACTTGGTTGGATTCAAGGTGTGTAATAACTAACTGGGTTTAGTATAATTTTGAGTATGGAAATGGAAACTCCACCATAGGTGCAGTGGCACCAGCCAATAGGTTTATAACCTGGAGGGAATAATGCAGAGTAAGAGAGGGAAGTCTCGCTGCTGCTGCTTGCTGTTTCACTGTCTCCTCCCCACCACATCTTGGATTTTTTCTCTTCTACAGTTCTCTGTCATGCCCTAGAGTCAGCTGACTATGTACTGAGACTCCTGGAACTGTCAGATAAAATAAAACTTTCCCCCTTTTATCCGTGGGTGTGAACTATTTATCCTCTCAAAGTGAAAAGTAGTTAACATTCAGTATTTGAGAGTTTTCCAATTAGAAGCTGAATATTTTGTTTGTACGGGTTTACTTATTCAATTTAACCTTACACCTAAAACTTAAGTTTCTTATTTCTTTTCTTTGTTCTTTGTTTGTTCTTACTCACACACTTTTTTTAAAGATCCTTTTTAATCATGGTGGAGGTTAGAGAACCAGCCATAAATATATATTTTATATATTTAATTTATTTATACCCCAATTATGTTTCTAATGTGTTGTAATTAAACTTTCATCTCCATTGTTAGATTGCTCTTGTTATGGCCAAAATTACTCCAGTTTTGCCAGTATAGTGTTCCATACTTCAGTAAACTTTCAATAAACTTATTTATTAATGTATTATTAAAATACTTTTAACAATTATCTTTGAGAACATCACTTAAACCTCTTATTTCTAAGTTTTATTCCACTTCAACAGATACTCCAGCCATATCCACCATCTTATTAGCGCCTAATTTTCTTCCTTTCTATAATCATAAATCAAAGAATTGTGTTCTTAGATTTATCTTTTCTATTTTTATATTTAATATCTGTTGAGTCAAGAATTTAAAATTATTTAAAGCAATAACTACTAGATTTACACATACTCTGAAGTGTCGGTTGAGCCTGATAATTCTACATGATTGTCTATAAAGTACATACATACATGTACATATTGATATTCTATGTGTATGTTTTGGATTAAAAATATACTCCAAAGTCTCATGTATGTGGAGATGGTGGTTCTGGAAAGTGACTGATCATAAGAGTACTAACTTCATGAGCTGGTTATTCTATTGATGAATTCATAGCTATATATATGCTAAAAAATAAGGGCTGGCTGGAGGAAGTAGTTGATGGTTGGGCATGCCTTTGAAGGATATATTCCCATCTTTTTGCTTTTTTCTTGATTCCTGTTAACCTGATGTTACAAATGAGCAATTTTCCTTTGTTATTCCCTTCTGAAATATTTATGATTTGGAGATAGCTAACCATCAACTGATGGTGCTGAAACTGTGAGCTTTTCTGTAAGTTGTGCATTGCAGATATTTTGTGCTGATAATAAAAAGGTGATTGTATTGGTCACCTTTTATTTGCTGGGACCTAACACATGATACTCACAATTTAAAGGAAAGACTTAATTGGGCTTATGGTTTAGAGAGTTCAGTCAGTGGTTAACTGACTGTAGTACAGAAATGGCATGATAGAAGAGCTTGTGGAGGAAAGATAGTAATTTCATGATGATTGAGAGTTGGGGCAGGTGAATGGTGCCAGAAAATAGTCCCAAGCAGGGGAAGAGTGCCAGTACCCACCAGCTATATACCCCCAAAGTCATTCTTCCATCACTTACCCAGACACACCCAAAAAGTGATCTCCTCGGTAACTCTGAAGCTAACTAAGCTGACAAGCAATGCTAGCTGACCCAATGACTAATACAGAAAATTGGTAACAAGGCATTGTGTTGTTGTAAGGCTGTGCATGACCATGGTGAGAAACTTTTTCAACTGTTTTGTGAGAAGGGTTTAGGAACATTGTGAGATGAAGGCTAGAATGCTTTAAGCAAATCTTGATTTGCTATTCTAATAGAATGGGAGAAAAAAACTACTGACAAGATTGTGGCCAGTAGATGCCGTTCTTCTGATGGAAAGGTAGATTCTATTGGAAATAGGAATACAAGCCATGGGTTTCATATTCTGACAAGGAATTCATCTATATATTACCCATGTTTTTACAACTTTATGTAAAGCTGAGTTTACAGTTAAAGGAATTTATCTGGTTGAAATAACAAAGCAGGCTAACATTTAAGCTGTGTCATGACTACTGCTGACTGCTTTTAAGTTAATTCATAGAAAAAGGCAGAGTAAAAGTTTTGAACAACTTTTACTAGGGCCAGAAAAGAAGCACAGATAAAGTAACAAGAGTAGCATGGCTTTTGAAGAGATTAGTGCTATCAAACAGAAACCAAGTACTTTGAAATTGGATAAGAAAAAGGATATTTTTGAGGTCAATTTAGAAATGAGTAAGATCCCATCTATGCAGATCAAGGGTACAAAATTATAAATCTTTCATTCAAGAAAATAATCCTGGAGTTCTGCTCAATAAAGGCCACCAAGATAGCTAGTTTCCCAGAATTCATTTTACTGTTCTCAGCTATCCAGGCACTCAAAGGAGGCTATAGCCATGATTCAAGGGAATCTTGCTGGCAGAAGACTTTGGAATCATCCATGTGGTCTTGATTTTTTTCAGGCATGTGGAATGTATGATAGTGGGAACAAGGAGGCTTCCCTTGAAATTTGAAAGGAATATGTGGGAAGAGAAAATGTTACAAGGCCAGAATCTCTGCATGGAGCTCCTAAGATACCAAAGTGTAAAACTGTGAAAGTTACGCTGAAATTTTAGCAGAGACCCCAGAAATTAAAGATAGCAGGAATATGGAATATCTGCTGAAGCAAACTTCAGGCAGTGAACAAGGCCAGTGCAGGGGAGTAGTCACATGGCCACATCCCTATTTATGCTCTTGTGATGGACTACAGATCTAGAGAACTTATTCTTTGCCTGGCTGTGTTTTCGTTTGCTTTTGCATAATTCATTTTTATGTCCACATCCCCACTTATTTGAAACGGGGATGTTTGCCCAATAGCACTGTATTTGGGGAATGTCTAATCTATTTTTGATTTTTAGAGGGACTCACAAGTAAGTGTTAGAATTAAATCTCAAAGGTTATAAGGTACTTGAACTTCTGAGCAATGTTGGAATTGTGAAGACTTTAAGACTCTTGGAGGCTAACAATGCAACTTGCTGAAGGAGAGAAACCCAGAATTTTGAGGCAAGAAACAGAAACAAATATTCACTACCAGAATAGTGTATTTCTTATGTATTCAGACGTAGAGCTTTTGACATGTGATTAGATAATATCTGTAATAACTTTGGGATGGTTTAATCTACTCATCTGCTCATAATTAAAGATGCTGTTAGTATATGGGTCCAGTTGGAGGAAGTAGATCAGAGTTGCTGCCTTCAATGAATGTATTTCTGCTACTTGCCCAGCTACTTCCTACTCTGTCATTCCTGACTGCCATAAGATGAGCAACTTTTCACTGCTCTTCCTTTCTGCTTTTGTTCAAGCCAACCATAAAGTGAAACTTGTGCAAATGTGAGTCAAAGAAATCTTTTCTTCTTAACATTGTATCTGTTAGGGTATTGTCGCTGCAACAGAAAGTCAAGTAACACAGCTTTGATAAAGGTAACTTATGAACTAGGCAGAATCAACTTAAAAATAAAAACAGTAGTAATGGAGTTTCAGGGGCCAACCTGAGTGAGGCTCATGCCCAGCCCTTCCACAGGCAGGCTGGTGGAGGCTTAGAAATGTGCTGCTCCGTGTGTCCATTTGCATTAGGAACCAAGGGGGTGTCCTCAGACATGAACTAACAGTCTTGATTCAGAAGCCAAGGCAACAAAATGCCTTTGGATGGGGAAAGTTAAAACTTTTAAGTACTTGTTGTTTATATTTCCTTGAGTCTGTACATTTTCATCAGGGACATCTTCAACAAGATATTTCAAACTTGAGTGATTTCTTAAGGGCAAAAACTGATTTTCCCCAATCTCAAAGATTATACTTAATTATTTTTATCAACAATGTAGCTATAAGATGTATCCATAAAATAAATTAATATTTTAAAAACAAAAAGCAAGCATGTTTAATACTCAGATAAAACAACTGTGTGAATAAGTGTTGCAAGTTTGCCCTTGGAGCCATCATTGAGTAAAAAATATTTTCTTGCAAACAAGTCCTGTGCAATTGAGACAATCTGTTTGGCAACCAACTGAGAGGTTATTAAATGACTTTACAGGATGATAGCAATGGAGTGTGGATAGACAAAGGGATGATTCATCACTCATATCCAGAATGGCATGTGATTTGAAAGTTATGAATTGCTTATTTCTGAAATTCTACACTTAATAGTTTTTAGGTTGTAGCTGACTGCAGATGGCTAAAAATATGAAATGTGAAAGCCTAGAAAGAGTGGTTGTACTATAGACAGAGGTAAGTATTGGTTTACATCCACAAACATTGCACGGTTCTCAGTTTCCGGGGGGGGGGTAATCACACTGCATTAATTTTTTGCTTAAATTCATCCTATTGGCTTTCACTATGTTAATAAAAGCTGTGGTTTTATCATAATCCACAAGGTCTTTGTTCATCCAGCCACTGGCATCCTTTTAAATCGCAGGTTACTGTGTTGCCCCTTCACTTGACCCTCATTATTTCCTCGGGCTCACTGTTTTCAGCTGCTGTAGTGTCTGTGTCCTTAGGGATTCACCTGTTGTTGGTCTTCATGCAGTTGAACACTCAGATTACCTCCTCGTGGCCAAGTATAACCCATTTTTGACACTACAGTCATTTGTGTGGCACTGCTTTTGGTTCTCATTCTATCTCTTTTTAAATCTTTTTTTATTCTCCTTATATCATGTCACAATCCTGTCTCATGTCCATTATCCATGCCTGATTATCTTTCTTCATTACTTTGTTTATTTTTCTATTTTCTTTTGATAAATCTATCTCTTATCCCTACTATGTTTGGTTGAATAAAAGAGAGAATGGATGCATTATGCAATGATGGATAAAAATAGTGATTAAAGGATATGGCTTGACATCAAGTCACCCAGACAATTGAATACCGATATTAAGCTATCCTGACTGATATTAACATTTGCTTATAATTTAATACACAGATCTGTTTAAAAGGGAAATACTTGTGATGGTTAATTTAATCAGAAAATTAGTAGTAAATCTGAAAGTCATGGAAGTCAGGAGTAGTTTTTCAAAAAGAGGACACATACAACAACTGGTTATCCTAGGTTGTCACAAAAAATGAGAAGCATCCCCAGGACGAACTAAAGCACATGAAGAAAGCAACTGAGTTTATTTTCTTGCAGCTTTTATTTCTGAAAAAATATGGATAAATGGTGGCATGTAAGTGGGAAGAATTTATTCTCTGAGCATCTCACTGTATACTGAGAGAACAGTTACTATGTTGGGGTGGAGGAACCACTACTAAGCTTGTTCAGTTTAGTTGTTCAGTGCAGTAAGTGTTGGTCTCTGAGTCTAGAGATTAACATTATACAATGTCTTTTTATTAATCTTTCAAATAACTTCTATTTCCAACATTGGCTTTTCCAAGAGGGGTATTGCTTTTTTAAAAAATTTGTTTCTACGTTTTACCTTTTTAAGCTAAGCACTTACATTTTGTTAGTAAAGTATGCTTTATATTTAGCTCTGATATCATATAGTTTGATTATTTTTCTATTTATGTATATATACTTGAGTAAGATGGTTACACAGATGATTAGATGAAACCATATTTATTTTGTTTCAATTGAATTCTTTATGGGTACATTTTACATACACATCATAATCACATTCATCATTGAGAATTTGTACCAGTACATGACATGACTTAGTTCTCATTTTTTCGCATTCTCCTACCCACATTATGACCCCTCTGCTCCTTATATAAATATGCTTTGTTTATTATCACATTTTTACTCATTTTCTTTTTACTATCACATTTTCACCTCATTACTAATGCCTACCCTTTTCCCTCTGAATATTTTCTATTTCAAAATATTTATCGTACATTCTAGAACTCATTTACATCTTCAGATTCGCATATTAGAGAAAGATATGGAAACCCTATTAATTTAGAAGTCTACAAAGACTATATTAGGGGTCTGCATTCTCCATTACTGAGGTTCTTCTAATTTAATTTAAACCATACCATTAATAAACAGAAATGTAACTTTCACTTCCCTGTTTGTGAAAGAACAGAGATACTCCATTTGTGCAGGGACCACAATATTGATTGTACCTCAAGCCAAGCTATAAGCAGTGAAGGCTGTAAAGACTTAACCTCTCATTTAGCTTATTTTAAGAGGTGAGTCTCACTAAAGCTATGTGACTCATGGAAACACATCATGAGCCCCACAGTTGTGTGCAGGTTGGTATGATCTTCCCGCTAATGGTCATAGCTGATACCAGAGAAATGGCCCACGAAGCTATGGGGCTTAATCTGAAATAAAATAGTAGCTTCTCAGAGTAGGTTGCACACAAGTTCCATTCTCACTGCCAAGATCTTCTTGACTAGAAGGACAGGATTTAATTATAACCATGTATTTTGTCTATTGTGTTCCCAATTTACTTTGTCTTTCCTTTAATAACCCTTGCCTGCATTAGTTTCCATGAAAACTGCACAACTGAACTTCCTTGCACATGTCCTATCCTTGCATGCAACTTGCATTTACCCCAAATGACTACTAATAAAAATCAGTAACCTGGACTGAACAATGCCTTTGCTGAATGAGCAGCATTGGCTATCCCCGTCCCCACAGTTACTTTCTCTCTCTCTCTCTCTCTCTGAAGTTCTGTCTTTTTGGGTTTTTGGCCTTGAAACACAGCACTGAGCAGGAGATCAGAACCTACTGCAGAGGTTCCTGACATATCTGACTATTTTCTCTGACTTCTGCAAAATATTTAATACATTTATTTTCAAATACCATGTAGTCTACTCTATATTAGATAAGAGCTGACTTAGTACATGGAAGTGCAAAGGAGTATGTAGGAAGGACATTTAATAGTGCCTCAAATGGTGCTATTTTTTTTTTCAATTTTTATTGGTACATAATGAATACACATCATCATTGCATTCAACATTTAGAAATTGTACCAGAATATGACATGACTTGGTGCTTTTTGACCCTCATTTATTTATCCAGCAATTGTGCAATGGCTCTGCCTAAGAATTTGTATCTAAGTTAATGTAATGTAAACTGTGGAAAGTTACATGTAGGACAAATTGCCTTACCTCCTTTCTGGGGACAGAAGCACACATTTAAATATTTAGCAGCATACTTTATTAGGAAAAGTTATAGAAAATGTATGATCTTCACTTTGAGTTCAGTTAATCTAAATTAATACATTTTAGTCTTTATTTTAATGGTTTTTACAGATATTTTATAACAATATAGTAAGGAGTGAGACAAAATTGTTAGTAGCAAAATTGGATGTGAACAGGGACAAAAGAAGAAAATAGCCCAACTTACAGAGTAATGTTGTTGTGAGTTTTTTATTGTTAATGCTTTACCCAATATTTCGTGATTAGCTTACATAAATGTGTTTTAAAATTAATATACATATTTGCTTATATTTTCAGAAATCTATACATCCTTTTCTAATAAGGTTTTTCAAAATTTTGACATAAATTGCTGTTTGTTTTCATTCCAAGAGACTTGGGTCAGCCTAGAAGTTAAATGTTCATACAAATACCAGATGCCTTGTAACAATTTTATGAGCATTTAAATGCGTTTTTATTAATTGCAATTTCAGTTAATCTGATTCATATTTACTCAACTTTTGTGGTACTTAATTAGTTAGAAAAATTGGCTGGCTACACATTTTATATATGTGGAAAATATATTTTTATGAATAATATTAAACTTTACCTTGTAAAGAATTTCATAAATTAAGAGTTTTTAAATATCATTCTCATTGTGGGAAAATAATTTAAAAATTACATCTAAACATTGTTTAAGTTAGTCCCAAATTTCTTTCAAAGCAGCTTTAAGAATGAGAAAATATTCTTCAAGTCTATTAAATTATAATGTTTAATAGCAAGGAATAAAAGTGAAATAGTAATTATAGAAATTAGTATGAAAATAATATAGTTCAAAAAGTAAAATATAAAAAATTGACTTTTACAACTTAAATGGTAGATTACTATAAATAATATAGATAATTAAAAATATCCTTACTATATCCACTTCCATGATTCAGGTATTTACTATGAGAATATGAGATATAAACACTGGAATGTACCATTAAAGAGCCATACGAATATAAAAAGATTAAAATATTTCAGAAAATAAATATGCTTTATTAGAATATTAGAAAATAGTCTAGTTATTTTACTGTGTAGGTATACTATGCTAATGACACTTCTCAGAGAAGATGACTAATTTCTTACCCAAAACAAGAGCAACCAGTTCTCTTTTTCTAGGAAAATATTTTCACGGTTCTTTATATTAAAATGCAAATACCTGAAAGGTTTTTTACTTAAAATTTCAGTCTCTTACCACAAGTCTAATGGTGGTAAGTCACTTTCATAAATGCTGAAATAAATGACTAATTACCTTAGGAAGTGATGATGAATGGGATTAAAATAATTAAGTCAGATTTCTCACATGATAGTATTAAATATTAAATATCATTATGGTAATAGTTTAATAAAAAGTAGCAGTTATAGTTGATATAAAATGAGAACAATGATTTATTTTTGTTGAATAAGAGGACAAAGGAGAGCAATGTTTTAATCAAGACTCTTTGTGAAATAACTTATGGCAATTATAAAACTATTATAGAAACATTTTAGTGATCTTTGTGTAGCAGAAATGTTAGTGCTCAGCAATCACAGAGCCTGTGTGCTACTATCCTGGCTGCTGAGGAGACAGGTAGAGATGTACATGGCTTCCTTACCATGTTCTAAATTGAATTATAGAGAGAATGTCGGGTCTGGTCAGACTGGCCTGGAACTGAAGACTAAATCATAGATTCTTCTATGTGAGGACAGTGTGTATATATGAGTCTTCCATATAACAAAGTCGGACTAGAGGACTAGTGAGAGAAATTTTAGTGAATCACACGATTTCAGAGAACATAGCCCCCTGTGACACTGTTGTGATGCTGAACTGCACAGCTGTCCTTCAGATAATCTGAATTTGAGGAAGTGTATCTTTAGAAAACAACTAGCAGCTCTTAAAACTCATGTAGATATCAGCTCTCTGGAAATGTAGTAGCCCTGACTGTTTTTTTTTTTTTTAATCTTTATTGGTACATTTTTTTAAAAAGAAATACACTAATACACAGTGAAAACTGTCTGCTTTCCATGTATGTGAATGAAAAAATCCTTCTGCTTGTAAACAGAATGTTTTAGAACAGTTTGTACATTTTCTTTTATTTTATTTCACATTAAAATATTTTACAGCACTTATTTTGTGTCAGTTATTTCTTTTGTGAATTACATTAATTATAAAAGTTAGCCTGAGAAGAAATTACTATTTCTACTCCATTTTAAAGATGAGAATACTGAGGCATGTAATTTAAAATTGATAATTACAGTTATCGTGAAAATGCATCATGTATTCTGTTGCCACAGAGAGTGTTGAATAAAGATTCTCAAGGCGTTGTTTTAAAGTCCATCACTGTGGTTATACCAGGCTGCCCCTAACACAGACTGGTCTAGGACAGTGATTTAGTTGGCAAGATGCTGCTAGGTCAGGCCTGAGAGATGCATGACTTTGGTGTGGCTACCTTTGGCCATTGAGTCCCCAACAGCTATGTCAGCTGTAAAATGTGCTTTGAACAGCCTCAGTATGCATCTTCTAAACTTTACCTAAATCCAATTCCATCAAACTGTCCTAAAAGATAAAGTATATGGAATGTGTATTTCATAATATTGGCATGTCTCAAATAATATACAAATTGTCAGCCTGGCATAGAGGCGGTAATCCCAGCACTTGGGAGGCAGAGGCAGGAGGATTGCCGTGAGTTTGAGGCTAATCTGGTTTACATAGAGAGTTCAGGGCCAGCCTGAACTGAAAGTCAAGATCCTGTTTCAAAAACAAAAATGAAATTATACATATTAAAATGTAATAAAGGAAAATAAAATTGAAGAAATTATTAACTGTAATATATAATTTCACTTCTGAAGATAAGCTTAAAATCTTAAATTGATATGCTTAAATGTAATTCAGCATTATATTAAAGAAAAATCAGAAGTCTATGTAAATAGTTTTTTTTCAAAGAACATGGTGTCAAACATGCTTACTAACATTAAAAATCCATTCTTCAAAATATGTATTAAATGAAAGATTAGTATGATTTACTGGTATTTTCTTTGCAAATAGGACTAGCTGTTCTTCAAAGATCTTTTAGACATAATTGTTGAAATTATTAGGCTTATATATGTATAGGATTTTTAAAATGAATAAAATCAGAAAAGAAACATAAGTTTTAATTTTCAATATTAATGTATTGAACACTAGTTCAGTGGTCTTAAAGAAAAAATCTTTGGTTTGTTTTAAGGGCAAAAAAAAAGTACCCTTGAATTATCAACAACCTTAATTTTATAAGGCAATGCTATCAAATCATCTAACATCATTTGATAAGTTTGTACAAATTTTTAATAGGAAAAATGATACTTGAAAATATGAAACATGAATCTGATTTTTAAATGTTTATAAAAGGATAAAATTTCAGGTGCTAATCCACAATGAAAATAAGAATTACTAATTTTATTGTCTATTACTCTACTATTCATGTTAGAGTTTATTATATAGAATACATAAACACTATACTTTTATCTTTTTGTGCTATCTTTTCCAGTATCTGAAATTCTAGAGTAATTTACATGAAATACAATGTTCATAATGACTTAGTCAGAATGAGGTGGTATTATTTTACTCACTAAAAACATGACTTTTACTCAGGAAAGGTCATATATATGAGTAGATTAACTTAGCCTTGTGGCCACATTTTAAATATTTTGCAAATATATTCTGTTCACTAGATAATTTGGATTAAAAAAACAAACAAACAAACAAACAAAAACCCCTAAAGATGGGCTAGGATTTAGCTCAGTGGTTCCAGCATCTGCCTTGTAAGCACAAAGGCCTGGTTTAATCCCCAATAACCATATACAACAATGCCAGGTGTGGTGACTCATGCTGACCAGAAATCAGTACCACATATCACAGTGCTAGACATGGTGGCTCATGCCTGTAGTCACAGGACTCAGGAGGCAAAGGCAGGAGGGTTGCTTACTTTGAGGCTGAGTTCAAGACCAGCCTGAACAACAAAGTAAGAACCTGTCTCAAAAAATAGAAACAAAACAAAACAAAACAAAATCCCTAAAAAATATTAGTTTTGCTGTGATATATAAATAAAACTTCTAACACTTTCATTTTGGCAGTTAACATCTATTGTATTTTACTTGAATGTTTATGTCACTGGTTATATAATGTACTAATAGTTTTATAGAATAATAAAATAATTACATAGAATAAAGTCAGTTCCATATAAAAAATCCACCTTTATTTAGAGAGATGGTACATTTGTAGATTTTTGTATCCTGAATTTGGTAAAATATGACCAACTCATCACCCTCCATAAAAATTTATAATTAAGTAGATAAGGTCTTGAGTATATCCTTTTCTTTAAAATCTCAAATGTAATGAAGAACTAATAGTTTTCAGAGATATAGGAGTAATAAACATCATGGGTTTTTAGTCCTTTGCACAGTTTAATCCAAAGCAAACCTTGTTCTGAGCATCTTCCCCCCCCACCCCAGCATCTCCCTCTCACCTCCCTGCTCTCCACTAGAGAACCAGGAGTTACTCTGTTTAACTTTAATTTCACCAGTCTTCATTTTCTTGGCCTATGCTAACAATGTCTGTCTTTTTGATCACCCTCTCTTCGCCATGTTCTTTCAGTTGAAACATTACCCCCACTTTACCCTTTTTCTTTTTTGCTTGTCTATCTCAATCTTTGTTCTGTTATTAATATTCACTTTCCTCAGTGTCTGTAACCATACCTTTGTTTTCTTATCATTCAATATAACTTTTATCTTAATTCAATTCCATTTTGTAATGAAAGATCTAATTTTCTCCATTCAACATAAATTGATTTATCATTTCCTTATAAGCTTATAATTCAATTGTGTTAAGATTTAAATGTACTTCTGAAGTTTTCTTCTTGGCTTTTCATAATAAATTTAAACCATAAGTTTTTCCAGGTACACTTAGTGGAGAGGTACACTTTTATACAGGAATCCCTAGAATTTTTAGAATATAATATAATCTAAAGTTGTATGTATGAGCACAAGATGAAGAGTATTAAAAATATACAATTCTCTGTTTACATTTCCTGTGGATGCTGATGGCGGGTTACTAAACGAACCATTCCCTCCAGAGATCTCCACAGAAGTGCTTTTGGTTCTACTGGGGCACAGAGTCTGGCTAAAGTATCTTGCTCGGTTATCTTCTGCACATCTCCTTTGGAGACAACAACTTTCAGATACTTCTTTATTTTGCAAACTCAGACATTGTGTGTGGTCTCTAGGCATCACAATCCAATGTCAAATGCCACGTGTCTTCAAATGATGTATAGACTCTCCAGCATTCGGATTTGTGCTTCTGTCTCAAGTGAATTCAAGTCTTGACTGCAAGTTCTCTTTACTCATGCAACCCTAGCCCAAAGGAGGAGTTAAGAGTGAGAAAGTAAAAACAGTGAATTTAAGTACACTTCACCTGCCATCTATACAAATTACTTTCAACACATGAGGTTTTCCTTCCAAAGTTCTTTTTCCTTCTTTTTTTCCCCTCTCCTTTCTCTAAAACTGCAATGAATTTTTCTGTCTTTAATCTTAACACTTATCTCTTGTAAACGGTAATCTTACATCTGCACTCTGTGTCTCAAAGATCATGGGGAATCAGAAAAAAAGATTTTACAATTAACATTTCAGAGTATTATTCTTCCATAAGTTAAAATTTTCATGACCTTCTCTGGTTTTTCTTTTATTTTCTACACTAAGTAGAAACAGGGCTTTTCCTCTAGAGCTCTATTGCCCTAAGGCCGATTTAATTCTGTATTTTGCTGCACCTCATGTGGTTCAGGGTCAAGCAATGTGCTCTTTCCTCTGTCGGGTGAGAGGGTTCAGCTATTATCTTTCCAACTTCCTGCAGAAGCTCTTGCTGTTTAAAGATTCAGGGCATTCATATCAGAATTTTATAATAGACACTGATATACCAAAACATAATTGACACCATTTTTCAAACTAGATAGCAAAGACAGGAATTTTCAAACTACACAAAACCAGTTACCTAACTTTACATATCCATTCAATTTTAAGGCATGGAAGAATTGATAGTGAAGAGGACAATGTTTTTATATTTATAGTTGGCAAAAGGGTTTCTTTTCATTTTTGAAATTAGCTTTTAGGTATGTCAATTTAGCCTTCATCAGAGGTGTCATGAGACCACTACGATTTTCCACTGAGAGACAGTTGAACTAGCCTTGTAATCAGATGTAAAGAAACAAGAAGAATAAAACAAAAATAGGCAAATACTCCTCCCTACAGTTTATGCTTTCAAATCCCACCTATGATCTTTGTCACTATTACTGCAAAATTCCTTGCCATTCCAAATCATTCAACTAAAGAAATGACATAGACTTGGATTTCTCCTTCCTTACTTACTTCCCTGCTGACTAACCATCCACTAGAAAAAGCAGCCAGTACTCAAGAATTCATGACCTTATCCCTGCTGATTGTCTCCCCACCACACACAACTTTTAAACTCCCTTCCCAGTTTCAGCATTTAGTGGAATGGGGCCAGTCAAAAGTGTTTCAATTTTTAAAAGTAAATTGTACTGTCTGACTACAACTTTCTATTGTTCTTTTAATATCTACACCTGCCCCTCTATAGTTATCTCCAAATTCATGCAATCGTACTCAAGATATTCATTGAACTCTCATACCTGGTTTCTTTTCCCTTATTTAAAAGCATTTATTTCAAATAAATATCCCTCATTGCCTGGAAACTCCTGACCTCTTCTATCTTCCCTTATTTTAGCTGATGATCTCATATTCCTACTTCAGAGGGAAAATGGGTATTTACTTCCTTAACTTCCTTTAACCACTCCTGTAATTTTGGGCTCTCCCATCTCTGGCTGCTGGTTCTTAAGGACTCACTTCCATCCTGTCTATTGCAGCTATCATTAATTTTTCTTTGAATAATATGAATTGTCTTAGACTATAGCAATTTATTCTTCTCTGTTTTCTTTTTTCATTCTTTCCTTCTTATTGATTTTACGCTCTTGTTTTTCTTTTTTTTCTTTTTTTTTGCTGAGAGACAAGAGGGAAGAAAAACCTTCATCTGTATCTCCTATCAGTTCTGCCTTAAATCCTTCATCTGCCAGAGACAAATTTCTGGAAGTTTTTGTCTGCTCTCATTCACTCTCCATTAACTCTAAATTCTACTGTATTCTGCTTCACTCCTCTCACCCTGACACTCTTCTTGTCTAGGCCACGGTGACCTCTTTGCTGCTATGTCAGTCTGGTACTTTGAAATATATAAATAATTTTCACTTATTTTCTTTTAGTATTATTTTTCAAGCTTATAGAATTGCCTTCTTTTGTGAACAAGAAACTGATATTCTGAAACCAAATTTGCTCAAAACCACAAAGTTTATAGTTAGTAAATGTCAACCTCTCAGAAAAGACTCCATTGTAAAGTCGAGAAAACTGAGTTATGCAATTTAAAATTGATAATTACAGTGATCATGAAAGTGCATCGTGATCCTGCTTAAACTATACTTATATTCTTATATTCATTATTTTATGGATAGCTATAATGTATTCTTATTTAAGGCCTCATACTTCCTTGGCTTATATCAAAAGGAAAGGCTCTGATGTCTAAAATTATTAGTAGCATAAAGTGACTCAGAAATTTCTAGGAAATGAGGAAAGTTAATGAGAGAAGTTTGCCTGATTAAGAACTAAGTAAAAGAAAGGAGAGTAACCATGTAAGAGACATACTATTTTTCCTGAGTGATTTGTATTAACTTGACCAAAAGTACAACTGAAAGAGTAAAACATCACCTTTTATTTAGCCCCCGCTTCAGTGGTTTAAAAAGCCAAAGGCTAAGTAATGATCTTTGATGGACCTTTGATTTTGAAAACAATTGCAAATGTTTCTATTTATTTTCATAACACTTTTTTATGGAAGAACTTACTTTTATAGTAAAACCTCATGCAGAAATGTTATAATCTATAATAATTTTTAATTAGTTGCTATAGCACAGGAATGGGTAAAATGAACTAACTGCTGGAGGAAAAAGTTTTCAAGGACTTATTTCCAGAAGACATTCCATTGAACTAAGACTGAATGGATTTCAGATGCTTTTCAGATAAAGGAGGCATAAGTACTGAAGGGGAAGAATCAGTGAGTACAAAATGCAGAGACAAGGAGGATATGTTGGCAGCTTGGCAACCCGCTCTGGTGAAGTGTTAGAGGAGACGTTCAGACTGGAATTACTAGGGAGACAATTCGAAATAATTTAGAGGTATTAAAACAGGGGGTTGACTTATCATTCATTGAATGGAAAAGGACAGAGTGGAGGTTACAAGCACAGACAGATATGTTGATGGTTTAAAAGATGTCACTAGCTCTATTTCCTCCTCTCTCTTTCTTTTTTTCTCTCTCCTCTTTTCTTTTCTACTGCTTCTTTTTTCCTCTTTTTCTTCCCTGGGAGCTTGACAAATAGGCTAGTAGTTACCAGGTTAGCCATCTGGTGTGCTAGGCTAAAGTCATTGCCATATTACCAGATCACAAAATGTATATAGATATTATGATTTTTTTTTTTTTTTGAGACAGGATCTTGCTTTGTGGTTCAGGCTGGCCCTGAGCTCAGCCTCAAACTCACACCACAGCAATCCTCCTGCCTCTGCCTCTCGACTGCTGGATTACAGGCGTGAGCCACCACGCCTGGCACTGTGGTATGTGGTACTGATTGCTGCTGGGTGTGAGTCTCCACACTTAGTATTTTATGTGGTTACCATGGATCGAATGCAGGTCCTTGGGCTTGCAAGACAGGTGCTGGAACAACTGAGCTAGATATTATGAAACCACCCAGCCATAGATATTATGATTAATCTCTGTAAGGAATGAGAAATTTTGAGAACATAGCCCCCTTTTACCTGTCTTAGCTACTCTTCTGTTTAGTATGTTTATGCCAGTCACATTCCTGCTGTAAATGAATAAGGAGCTTTTGCTGGGAGTGTAATTAAATGTGAAAAATATAGAATAACTCTAGTAATTACAGAAGTGGAGACTGTGAAATTTTACATGTTCTACACATGTTCTGATAAAGGTAAAGAAGGTGCTTTATATTTTATTGCTTTTATGAACTAAATTATTTAACTGATATATTAGCAGAAATGTAAATACTGCCATATGCTTCTTACACACATAAAAGATGGTCACTTATATTGCAATTTTAAATTTTAGTTATAATTTTTACAGATGAAGTAAAAATATTATCTATTTAAAATTGTGAAAATATTGGTCAGTAGCCCTTGAGAAAAATTCCATCAATTTTTACTCTTTGTTACAAACTTGTAGCATCAGGGACACTGAAATTATCTATGATTATCATTGTCAAGATGAAAATAAAATTATAGTGGATGAGAACTGTTCATGTGCATGTTGAGAAACTTAGGATCTGTCTTATTTGTATTCTGTGTCCATTCATATTTTGGTCAGTAAAAGATATCAAAGAAGGTTGCTTAAGCTCAATTATTATCTTGTGGTTTAATTTCCAATTTAAACATGTATATGTAGCAATACCACATGGGTGAGAGAAGTTATAAATCCTTCAGTTTAACAGAGTACCTCGGTTTACAAAGCAGAATAAAAAAGTCAAAATGAACATGGCTTATATTACATCATGGGTAGCATATCTCAGATAGAATGGCCAGAAAAACAAGTGAGAGAACCATTTGCATGTAATTAGAGAGCAGGAGGCAGATAAAAGAAAGGGAAAGTCTGTAAAATATGGAACAGATGATGCCTCAGTCATCCAAACTCCCCAAACTTCTTAGTTTGCCTTTCCTGCCTGCTCTGCTATAATAATACATGTGGCCACTCACTGAAATGTGCTCAGCTTTGAAATTATTAATAATTTTGAAATTGAAACCAGCTGCACACAAAATATTGTAGACCACATGCTTGAATTGATTCTCTTGGCTTTATTCATCCCCGATGAAGACATTTATCCCACTAAATTGTAGCTTTATGTGCAGTGTCCTTAACTAAACTCTCAGCTCCAAAAAGTTCCATTTACATATTCTTAATGTAGCTCTGTATAGTTTATTTATTTGATGATTAATGATCATTTTATGGATTTATGAATCAATTTTTACATCTTGATGTTTATACCTGCATTCAAAGCAATGACAGAGCAAACTAATACCCCTGCTTTTACTATTTCTGTGTGCCTATCCCACCTGGCAATGTTATGGTCTGAGGAGGCAAATATTGGCAATGGAAATTTCTTAGCCTTTAGAGGTGTATATTATGGTCTTTAGCAGAGTGGGGCAGGCAAATAGTGAAAAGTTTGAGCAATTGCTTACCTCAGACAAGATGCAGTGCTAGCTACTTACATGCTTTATCTGTAGTCTTCCTTATGTCCCCAGGGTCATCCTACTTGGGATTTTGGGGATTATGTGACTTAGACTTGTGAAGTTTCTCAAAATTTTAATACTGGTAGTTGGTATGTTAAGAATGTCATCATTCCTCTCCCTTTCACCCTTTCCAGTGTAGGGACTCTCCACTGGAACACTAAGGACATGTGAATGATGGGGCACTTGGTCCAGTTCTCATTGCAGATCTCCCCTCAGAACCACATGGTCAGGTTCAATTCTAAAATTCAACGACTATGTCCTACAGGTCAAGAGACAGTGGTTTCCATGTAAAGGTTGTAACTATTCTAATTTGTCTCTTAAGATGACCTGCCATTTGTTCATTCAAGGCAAATTTACATGGTAGCAGACCTTTTCATTACCAGACCTTGTGTTAGTTTTGGAAATTATAAAAGATGGAGAAGAGAGTTAAAATAGAGAGTAGAAAGAACTGTTCTTCCTCTCCTAAAATAGAGGAAAGTGAGGAAAATAATGATGGCATTGTGCCAATGCCTTTCAGTATTATATTTCAATAGCTGTCCTAAAATAATATATCCACCAAGTAGGAACAGACACGTGTTTTACCATTCTGATTATTGTTTCTATTCTTTCCTGTTTTACAGCAGGATAAAAGTGTACATCAAGTTGGCATGTGCTTCACTGTCAAGTGCAGGTGTCAAATTACAAAACAGTGAGGCTGTAAACTGGTACTTCTTAAACTTTGCTGCATGGTTGAATCACTGAAGGAGTTTTAAAAAGTTTCAGTTTCCATTCAACATTCAATATCAATTAATTAGAACGTCTAACAGAGGAACCCAGTCAGCCAGTGTTTTTGTTTGTTTTGTTTTGTTCTATTTTTAACTCCTTAGATTACTTTGACACAGAGACAGACTCGACAGAAAGTGCTTCACATACATTTCTCAAACATTAATACATGAGCAAATCATCTGGGGGTCTTATTAAATACAGATTCTGGTGTCATAAAATAGATCTGGAATTGGTCCAAAATTTTTCAAGTCTAATCATCTTCCAGGTGATGCTGCTGCTACAGGTGTTTGCAGCATGCAGTAGGTATCAGGCTCTAAACAGTACTTCTCACCTGTGGAGTCTGTGGAAGATGTGCTCTCTGCACGGTGGTTATCTGGGACTCCTTTCAGGATCTGAAAGCATCTCAGTGCTCCAGGCCAAGGAAAGCTTAGAGAAGAGAATTTCTGGTGCAATTACTTTAAGACATTTGAAATTAATTTCTGCCATGATCCAAATGTCCATGTCTTCCTCCAAAATCTTACTTTGAAATCCCAATAAGATGAGAGTTACGACCTTTGAGGAATTAGTCAGGTCCATGTGGGCAGAGCTACAACAAGTGAGATCGTTGCCCAAATGCAGCCAAGTTCCCATGTTGGGGAAGCAGGCTTCCACCAGATAGTAAATTTGCTAGTACCTTCACCTTAGACTTTTCAGCCTACAGAACTGTAAAGTTTTCTTGTATATAAATTATCTAATTGATGGTATTATTTTCATAGCAGCTTAAATAAACTAAGAAACTTACCATTCCAATACAAGGATAACATCTGGGACATATACCTGGCGATAGGATGTTCTGTCATGTTCTTCAGGAAGCACCATCACCACATACTTGGTCATAGTTAATCAACTAATCTTCTGGAAACAGGAGACAAAACTAGATGTCATCTCTCTCTCTCTCTGTATGTGTGTGTGTGTGTGTATATATATATATATATATATATATATATATATATATATATATATAATCTATCTATCTATCTACCTATCTATCATCTATCTATAGATAGATAGTTTTGTTTTGTTTTTGAGACAAAGTCTCGGTTTTGTAGTTCAGGTTGGCCCTGGGCTCAGCCTTGAACTCACAGCAATCCTCCTGCCTCTGCCTCCCAAGTGCTAGTGTTTTAGGCATGAGCCACCACACCTGGCACTGTGGTATGTGTTTCTGATTTCTGGTGGGCATGATTCTCTATGCCTGGCGTTGTTGTATGTGGTTACCAGGGATATAACCCCAGCCTCTGCACTTGCAAAGCAGGCACCAGCACCGCTGAGCTAAATCTCTGGCCCATATCCCAATATATTTTAAAGATGACTGACTGGAATACAAGTCATTCCTCTATCTAGTGGGTGATTAAACAACTGATGTGTGTGTGTGTGTGTGTGTGTGTGTGTGTGTGTGTGTGTGTGTGTGTGTAGGAACTACTTAGGAAGTCAATACCTACATCAATAGATCATCATTCCAATTTCTTTCTATAATATGAAAAAAACAACCACGTAGGATTTACCTTTCTCCATTTCAGTTCTGTCTTCACTAATTTTGCAAAATTTTTCTTTTTGAAATTTATTTTCATGTTTGGATTTTAAATTTGTTTGAGTCAATGTCCTAACATTAGAATTAGGATCAAGATTTGTAGTAATCAAGAATGACTAACATATACAATGAAATAAACTGCATTTAAAAAGAAATCTGTTGTTCTGCAAAGTGAAGAAATATAATTCAGCAATTCAGTTGGATTGCTAATATGAATTGAAAATATTTAACTATGCTGATGAGGTGATATAACACTATTTCAAAGAACCACACACTCCTATGTATTATGTATTGGATATATAATATATAGTTAAGTGGTCATTAGAAAGTCAGTGCATATTAAATCAATATTGTAATGAATTTCATCTTCTGTGAATTTCTTGTATAAAATGATGTGGTTTGTGAATAGAAGTTGCACTGCCAAGAGAATAGAACAATAATTTTTAAAAACATTCCCTAAAATGTTTGTTTTCAGAGAGTTAATCATGGTAAGTAACCTCAAATAATCCATTAATTAAAGTGATCCTTTAGAAAGTCTGTTTTGTCTGCAAAGATCTAAAATAATTAAACATACAATTTAACTCTTTCTCCTACCTAAGTAGTCTTTCATATAGTCATGATGTGTCCACCTAAGTTGTCTCAGTTACAAATATTAGTCATTCATTTCATCTCATCCCAAATTAGATCTGAGATCAGTTTAACATTTCAGTGCTGTTCATTCCTAGTCAACTGATGGATGAAGTCTTTTATAGAAATAAAACCACCTCTATTTTTCTGTTCATTTCTGTGATTTTGTTAATTAAAAAGGTGAACATGGAGTTAAACATGCAGTGTGGCAGTGTCTGCAGCAGACACTCGGGACACAACAGGCTCCAGATTCATTATTTTACTTCCAATTTATATTCAGCCTAAAAATCTATGTTATCTCCCTTACTTAATAAGTAATTGGATATGTATCTAACATTCTTGTTTGGAAAGAAATATGTAATGTAAAATGTAGTAAAAAAATACTTTGTTATAATGAGTCAATTAAGCTTGGCCTCTAATGAAGTTTAATGCATTTTTCAGAATAATGTAATTTCTATTACTGCTGTTTGCAAATTGTGGCAAATTTAGCAGCTCAACATAACACCCACTCACTAACTAGAAGTCTCATAGTGGAAGTTTAGTTAGAATAACTCACCAGGTCCTCTGCTGTGGTGTTGGTAAAGCGGAAATCAACATATCAGCATTGCTGTGTGTGCTTCTTTTAAAACAAATTTCCTCTTCTTCTTTTCTCTTCTTATTTAATTTTACTTTTTCCCTGTTCCTGTGGATGAATCCATTCCAAGCCATTCAGATTGCTGACTGAGCCGGGAGACTTTCTTAGTCCCCCAAGCCTGGGTAATTGCTCTAGTTTAGGGCCCATATGGTAGCCACATTTGCAAGGTAAATCTAATTAATTTCTCTTTTGCATGAAGTTTGCCATATTCATGGGTTGCATGTATTAAAGGATGAACAACTTTGGGGAAAACTCTCCCTTCTGATCACACTGATAAATGCTTTCTGAGAATACTGCATTTATCCAGTGAAAGGCCAGCAACACGGTAACAGAGTATTCACAAAGGAATGGAAAGCGGACGTATTAGTATCTTAGAATATCTCCTAGTTCTAAGAGACAGATGGTTTGTACATTTTCAGACACTTTACCTTTCTTTTCCATATGTGCTTTCATTACTAAAGTCTTTTAAAAAATCTTCCCCAATCCCAATTCAACTAAGTAACTTCCCCTGAGTCTCTAGCTGGAAATTTTGCTGTTTGGCACTTCACACAATGTGTCTGTAGTCAAACATAAAGTAAAGTGAAAGGGATCAATTTGCTTGAGGAGGTTGTATTCCATCTCTTATTTGAAAAATATTTTATGGGCCAATATATACATACTTATTCTTCACAGAGAACTGTGCATTTGCATACTGTTCATATTTATAAATGAGATGAGTGTAGTTATATTTTATAGTTTTGTGAGAAAATAATCTCTTGGAGGACTAGTTTTCAATATCAAACATATGTGGTATAGTTGGCTTTGCTAAATTAGAATGCTTATATCACTCAAAGTAAGAGTTTTAGGGATAAGATACATACAAGTTACTGAAATTCTTTTTGCAAAAGGAACTTTGTACTGTTGGAAACATGACTGAAAAAAATTAAAAATGAAGAAGGATCTCAAAATAATGCGATATTGATTTTCCAGCCCCTCGTTATGGTTTAAAGTGTTTAAGATTCTCTAATCTAACTAGAAAGTATAATGGAAACTAGTGTCCAGTTTAATAGAGTCATAGGATGGCAGGGAAGATTCAGAATAATATTTGGGGGATGTCTTTAAAATAATTATATTTACTATTAAGATGTTTAAAATGTCATTTTTCCTTTGTTTTACTCTATCCTTAAAATACATTTTTCTTATGAATTACCCAGTTACCTTTATAGATATTTTTGTCATAATGAATACATAGGCAGTAATTTCTTAAAGAAACATTAAAATTTCTTTTCTTAATACATCATATCAGATCTCACAAAATTGAAAAAGGGTAATAGATACAATCATATGAGAACATTACATAAGAATTCCCAAAGTCCACTTCGTATTCTATTACATCAAAACCTCACACTGCCAAAACAGCATATTAAGAAAAAACAAAATTTGAAATGATATAATAAACATATATGTACAAAATAAAAATTAATGTTATTTTTTAAATACAAAGGTAATTTTTTAAATTTTTTGTTATTATTATTATTTTTTTTGGAGACAGGGTTTCACTTTGTAGTTCAGGCTGGCCATGAGCTCAGCCTGGAACTCATAGCAATCCTCCTGCCTCTGCCTCCTGAGTGTTGGGATTACAGACATTAGTCACCATGTCCAGCACTGTGGTATGTGGTACTGATTGCTGGTGGGCATCACTATCCACACTGGCACTGTTGTATGTGGTTACAGAGGCACTTCTCTTAATGAATATAATTTTCTCTACATTTCTGGGGTGAGTAGCTTTATTCATGTTTGAATGGGAAAAATGAATTCAGCCGTCTTCATCACCTGAAAAGAAAAACAAATATTTCTAAATGATTTAGTTTGGAAACCAAATTGCTCACAAACCAAAGTATCCATGAACCAAGGCCCCACTGCATGGTGGAAGTGTTACTTATACATAGATACAATCAGTAAATACAATTGTTACACTTTAAATGAAATGTAAATTTGTTATATTTGGAGAGGAGATTTTGGTTCATGGTGGCCACTACATGCGTGAATGATAGTTTAAGGAATGCTGGGCTTGGGAACTACAGGAAATTCTAACTTTCTGAATGAACTGAAGATATACACATTATAAAATCTTTAAACTTGATCTTTCATATATATTGTAAACATTATATTCTCTCAACAATTTTAATCTCTTTCACTAGTATCCCATATGTAATATATATATATATATACACACACACACACACACACATATGTATGTATGTTTGTATATTATATGTATGCATATGTATGTATGTATACATATATATATGACATAGGTAGCATTTTTATCTGTCAAAATGATCTGAAAGTTCCCCAGTAGCAGTATTCATGTAGTTTCAAGTGGAGAAGAAATAGGAAATGAGAAATATTTCACATTATGTTAGTAGGAATGTTAGTACTAGAGAGGTTGAGGCAGGAGAATCGCCCCAAGTTGAGGCTAACCTGAACTACAAGGCAAGACCTTATTTTTAAAAAGTCTACTTTATATATAACAGTTTTCATTACTCCTTCCAAACTGGAAAATAATTCTTTTGAGAATATGCTTTTATCTAGTAGAATGACTTGTAATATGCATGGGTTAAAGTAAATTAATTTAATAAATTGGTTATTGTATATAGTGTTTATCTTTTTGAATTTCAGGGTATTATATCTGCATCTACTTTCATTGTCCTTGCTACTCATAAGCCTATAATTTTTATTATTTAGATGTAAATTATTTAAATTATTTAAATGTAAATTTTTTTACATTTAATATATTTTACTGACTTTTGTTTCCTTTATAATGATTCCAAATGTGGTAATAATAAGTGAATTTTCATTTTTCTTCTGCTTTACCTCCCATTTAATTTCATTGACCAAAATTTCACTATTGCGATTTTCAAACAAGTCATGAGCCTTGTATCTCCATTCAAATCTGACTTTTCTAGACATGTTAAATATCTAATTTTTACATAAGTTTTTATTACTGTATTGTAAGTCCAGTTTTTTTAGAACTTACAGAACTACCCTTGATCATTGTTACTTATTATTCATTTCCTTAATTTTTTGTTTATTATTTTATTTTCTAATATTTAATTTTATATATTATATTTTTTATTGATCAAGTATAAGTAACTTTATTTTAAAAATATTTGAGCTCATGTTTACATGAAGTTTTATCTCATAAAGTTTATTTTAATAACAAAATATTGTCTTTTTATGTTCATTTTTGTTAACATTCCAATGGAGATAAAAGGATGTGTTTTAAGAAAAATAGTTAAAAGAAAAGCCAGCCTTATAGCCATTTTCAGCAGGATTTAAAATTGTTCTCTTCTTTTCTAATACCTTCATCTGTAAAAATATTTCATTATTGCATGTCTTAATTTGTTCAAGTATAAATGAGGTTGGACTAGGTTTTCTTTAAAAGTCAATAGATAAAAATTTCTACTATAATCTTGGCTCTTGAGATTTTCATATGGAAAAGGAGATATGAATTCAACATGTTAAAAGAAAACAAGTTAAAGTGTTTATGAAATACATAATGAGGGAAATATACTGTGTTGAGCAGGTGGACTTTTAACTGAAACATTGTTAATTTTGTGGATTTTTGACCTGTAATAAAAGTATTAATTGATAGTATTTTTTAAGAGAATGAACAAATAAACTATTACAATTACTTTATGGCACAGTTTTGAAGTCCAATGACAATAATAGCAAATATTTGCAGAGTATTTCATTTTTATAAATTATCTTTTGTAAATTACCTCATTTAATTTAAATGTTATATATTCATAAAGAATATATTTATAGCTCCCACAAAATAGAGAAAATTGACTGGAAAGAAGGGAAATGGAAAGTTTTTGAAATTAGAGCTACTAACAATACTTTTTGAACATATACTTGACTTTGGATATGAAAATTTCACCAGTGAATATTTGGTACTATTAAATTCACTATTTTTAAAAAGACTGAAGCATAAAATATATTATGTGATTTATTTCATCCAAGAATCATGTTAAACCTTAAAGTCTGAGGCCATCATTAGCTATTTCTTGTATTCATATTTTCTAGACCTTGTGCATAATGTCTGTTACAGTCTTACACTTCTTTCTTGGTATTTACATAATAGCTGTAATCATAGTTATACTACATACTTGCTCACTGACAATTTATTTTCTTTTTCCCTGATTTTTCACCTTGACTCTTACTTATGTAGTAAGTAATGCCCTGTAGCTACAAGAAAATACTTAAAAAGCTTAGGATAAAATATTTTTGATAAAATCAACCTTATGGGCACACAGTGATTTTTCATAAATTGAATAGAATTGACAGCCATAGAGCTGAAATTAACGGGTAAATTAATATCTTTGTAATCATTCCATCTGTGACATAAAACCCAACACTACAGAAAGTAGAAATTGCTCCAATTCTTTTATTGATATTTTAATGTTTGCTGGATGAGTTCCTCATCTTTCTAAAATTTGTAAATACAGCTCAAAAATAAATTACAGAAGCTCTATACTTTCTGATCATTTGTAGATTGATTCTGCATCATCACAGTATTTTTAATAGTTATGCACTGTTTACATCATATACTATGCTACAGCGTATCTAAAATTCTGACTTAAAGTCCTATCTTTCACTGAAAATGGTATTGAACATATTAACCACTACCTATAATCTTCCTTAACAAACTTCAGACATGAGTAAATGGTCTTTGAAAATAGTCCTTGATCAAAACATTTAAAAATCTCTGCCTTATGTCTCAGAGTTTAATAGTGTCTTTTACTCTTTCTATTCCTTCAGCCAAGAAGAGCTGTAGTATTTATGGTTCTTCAAGCATGACATATTAAGTCCTACAAGCCCACTATGGACACTATCTCTGCCTCAAATACCCTTCTTTCCTCTCTGGTGATTTCTCCAGCTAATGTTTCCACTTAAAGACTCAATTTAGACATCATCTGCTCTGAAGAGGGCTAAAAACAGAAATCACTTTCATTGAGAAGCATTTTTCTAGCCTCCCAAGATTGGATTAGGTACTGTTTACATGACACCCTGGGGAAAGGCATTTTTCATATACAATGTTTAGACATTTTGTTTTCTTACCGGGCTTCCACACAGTAATGTAAATTCATTAAGTGATTATTTTTGGTTTTCAGTAAAGTGCCTGTTAATTATGGATACTAAAATGTGTATGAAATGATTGAATGAAGTTTTTATATCACCAGAGCATTCTTACTTCTGAATAAGGTTGTTTTGAAATTCATTCATTTTGTTTGTACCTGTAAAAGTAGGCATAATATGTTTATTTAATGTGTATGAAATGATTGAATAAACTTTTTATATCACCAGAGCATTCTTACTTCTGAATAAGGTTGTTTTGAAATTCATTCATTTTGTTTGTACCTGTAAAAGTAGGCATAATATGTTTATTTGAGACGGAGCTGTGGCTAGTCTGGCCTTGGATTTGTAGCAGTCTTTCTGCATCAGCTTCCCTCATACTGGAATTACAGGCATGAGCCATTATACTTGGACTAGGGGTTTATCAGAAAAATGTTAATACATTAAGAACAATCAAGGTGACACAATAAAATATGTGATACTTGAAAATGTTTGTAGAGTATAGATGTTTATCTATGTGTTATTTAAAAAATATACATGATCTTTTCTTATTAGTAAAATAAATAAGGAGAGATAACTTTATGCTGGATCTTTTTTGCCCAGAAATTAAGAATAATTTTAATTGATTTTTTTCCTGCTTTGAGTCCACTTGCCTGACTGTTCTCTTCAGTGATATTTATCGACTCTACATGTAGAGGCAGAGATCAGACAAGTCAGCCAAGTCAGTCTGCTTTCTACAACAGACTGCTATTTTGCCATGAGCAAATGTAGCTGAGAGAGAAGAAAACGCTCGGGTGTCTGTCTCTGGCCTCCCTGATCTGCGGCTGCCAAGTGCGGGTGAGCCACATCACGAGGCCGCTGCTGCACTTGCTCTGCACCGTCTGCCAAACACAGGCCCCAGAGGCCTCACTCACCCACTGAGGAGGGCTGAGAACCCGGGTCTCCAGGGGACAGGATTTCTCGAGTCCTCCTTTCACAGTGGCTAATTATACATTTTCTAGAAGCACAAATTACCATAGTTCTGAGAGATCTTTCTGCAATCAAGGTACCTTAGAGCATTATACTTAACACTGCTTCTAGGGATGCTATGTCATAGTACAATCACACCTGGCATTTTCCTAAATGTCACAAAGTCATTTAAAGCATGAAGCATTTGGATATTTCAATACACCGACACTATGATACTGTTTTAAAAAAGTGTTGATCTTTTTTCCTTCCCTTTTAAAAAATGATTATTGGAAAAAGCATCCCTCCTAGATTTCTTTTGAAGGCTCAATAAATCTGCTCTAAAGAGTCAAATAATATTATGATATGCAAATTTATTTCCCCTGTAGTTGAAATTACTAAATTGGATTTAAATTTCCTAGGGCAGATTAAATGTACATTTTTTCCCCTATAGTATAAAGATAGATTTGGCAGTGCAAAGATCAGAGCAATCTCGTCTTCACTGAATTGGGGAAGGAGAACTCACTGGATCTCAAACTGTTAAATGGATATTAGGATTTTTAATGAATGGAACATTTATTTTTGTGCCAGCTCCACTAACATTGACATGATTAGCATACATTTTGGCAACTGCTCCAGCACAAGGTGTTAGTAAAAAGAGGCTTTTATTTTCCAGCACTAATTTACTTTAGCTTTCACTGTTATTAATGTTTTTAATGTGAATGCGATGTTTTGTAAAGGAGGTCCTGCCACAAGAAATGATTCAGAAATACAACTTTTTTTATTGAGGTTACAGATATTTCTCATGCTGAAAATTAAGTTCAATCCCCAAACATGTGAGCTTTCTTCAAATTTATAAATGAATATTTATTCTTAAAAAAATTACCTTGAAGGTAAAAGTCTTTGTGTTTATGGACTATTTAGGTTCTATTTAAAAAATAAATGATGTTACTTATATCTTATGCACTATCTTCCTCTTAAAAAAGAAAGGAAAAAAGAAGTATAATATGTGTGGAAAAGGAGAGTTTCCTCTAGTTCTCTGCATCAATAGGAATAAAATGTGGGGGTTAAATTATTTTAATCTCTTAATTGTAATGCCTTTCCCACAAAAGACTTTACAGTAAAAATAAATTTATTTTAGTAACAGATATTGTTGCCTCTGAAAGTATATTATATCTGGTAAAATAATGTTTATAATTGATAATATATTTTAGTAAATTAATATACATATTTATGTACATAGATAATTATGTTTTCATTTGAATTTATATTCAACATATTTCTATCCTTTTATCCAAAGGTAACTATACACAAAATTTACCCACTATTCAGTTGAGAAATAAATTAGTTTAATATAAACTTCAGCATAGAAGAATGTGACAATTTGCCCACATTTAGTCCTAAAAACAAACAGATGCCAGTAACAGGCACTTTAGTGACAGAATAAACCCATGCTCAAATATAAGAGGGAAAAAATGAGAAAAATTATGAAAATATATACGTTTAATTTGCAGACATAGAAACACTTTTGGTACAGTCCAGACATATGATGGCAGAAAGTAAAATCATCCAATTTAAGCTACCACATTCCTTGTGTATACAAATAACTTTGCTGTCATTCTCGTATAAAATAAAACTTCCACCTCACACAATAAAGAAAAACATTGATAAATCACTGCTGAACTAACGTTTTACACTGCAAAAGATTCAGGAAAAGCTAAGCCATCAAAGGAATTTGCCATTGTGCTTGGAAATAAACTCTTGGACCTAAGCCATAGCCAAAGCTAGGAAGCCGGAAATGATAGCCAAGAAACCTAAACGATGACAAAATAAAGTATAACTTTCATAATAAATGTCCAACTAAAATAACCAGTAGTATACCCTCACTTGTAGAATAATTCAGTTACAATGTGATTTTCACATTTATCTTACATGATCGATGAGTTTAAGCATAGAGATATCTCATACAGAACCAAGGTTCAGAACAGTATAGTACTGATGTGTTGTGAAAGCACTCGGATAGCATGAATACCTATGAAGCAACTAATGATCAAAATATTTATTTGTTTCTGGCTGTTTTTCTTGGGCACAGTTTCTAGTTACGTCTTCTTTGAGGAAGAATGCATATTTTTCCCCCTGTGTAATCATAGCAAGTGCAGTGGGAAAGCAAACAGGAAGAAGTCTGAGTATACAGAAAGAAAAATACTCATCAGCAGGTTAAATTAGTAACACACAGCAATGTTTTAATCCTTGCTAAAAAGGAATTGCACTTTTTTTAATGCCTTCTCTTTCAAACTATACATAATGTACCTATGAGGTAATAAGCATTCTGTTTACAGGTGCATTGTATATATGGTTAAGTAAGGTAAAATTCAATTTAATTTTATATTTGCTTAATGTTAAAAACAATATATTTAAAATATACTCTCTCATTAATTTCATGTACAATACTTTAAACATTTCCCTGCAGAGGAGCAGCTGGCGCCCTCTTGTGGTGAAATAACTTTTAAACCCCAAAAGTACCATATTCTTACCTTACTCTTAGGTTTTTTTTTTTTTTCAGTCATCTGAGTGGTGTGTGAAAGCTTCAGATCATGTTCAAGCTTTTTTTTAATATATAAATAATAATTCTATATCTGTTAGTACTAATTTTCATTTAAAAATGCTGTACACATTTTATAACCTCTGAATTTGAATTTAAAAACCCATAAACAGCTATTTACAATATACTACAAGTTATAAATTAGTTGTCCTTCATTGGATCTTCATCGGCACTCCCTTATTTGGGTGATGAAGACTAGCCAGAGCCAGCTGAAACATCTCTATGCATTAATCACAATGCAATATCAGATATTGGAAATATCCATTGGTTTCCTCTCTCTTAGATGCAAGTCAAGTTTTCCTTTTAGTGGAATCTGCACTTCCAAATTTTCATCTTCCCTGTGCTGTTTTTTCCCTTTCCTTAAGCAGATGTATATGCCCATCCCTGTTACCAGGGTGATGGAACCCAAGCTTATCACGGACAGGGCTACCAACGTGGGCATACAGGACCCCGATTCTACTTTCCTATGAGTTGGCTCAATGGAGATCTGTGGCTCTTTCTCCTCTACATTAATTTCTGGTTCTTTTCTTAGAAGACTCTCAATATAGCTCTCATTACTGACTGTGTCATTGACAAACAGGTTCACCATGACCGTGGAATGCAGAGGCTCAGGATACCCATGGTCACTCACTTTCACAAGCAAGCGGTGCAACCCATAGTCTGTCTGAAGCAAAGCCTCTTCCAAAGTAATGTTCCCAGTCTTAGGGTCAATCCTGAAGGACTCAGGCCTGGGACCTCTTCTTCCTATGATGCTGTACGCGATCACAGCATTCATGCCTGTGTCTTTGTCAACAGCATAGACCTCTGTCACTGGGGAGCCAGGGAGAGTAGAAGGCAGGACCAACAGATAAGACATGTTAGACTGAGGGAATAGGACAAGAGGAGGGTTGTCATTGATATCAAGCAGAAGGATTGTGATTTTTGTGGAGGAGGAGAGGGCAGGCTCACCCCCATCAACTGCTTCAACCCACAGAGTGTAGGAACTTTGCTGCTCTCTGTCTAAGGAGACTTTCGCTCTCAACATACCCTTTCCTGTATCAATGACAAAAATATCACTCTGATTCACCACCGAGAGGGCCACCCATCCATTCTGGCCAGCATCCGCATCCGTCACACTAATCACACCAATTTCTCCATAGCCCGGGAAGTTTTCAGGCACAAAAAAGCTGAAGTCTTTGTTGATGAACCGAGGGCTGTTGTCATTTTTATCCAACACGGTGAGAGCCACGGTGGCAACTGATTCTCTGGGGGGCTTTCCGTAGTCAATGGCTCTCACTGTGTACCTGTACTTTTCTTTCTCTTCTCGGTCCAGCTGAGTAGAAACTGTCAGAATTCCTGTGACATTGTCTAAAGAGAAATACGACGGAGCATCAGGTCCCAGGAAATAGGAAACCTGGCCCCTCTCTCCACTGTCAGCATCCGTGGCATACAGCTTGGTCAGAAAGGCATTGGGCGCATTGTTCTCTTCAATGGTCAGTTCTATCAAGGGTTGAGGGAAAATGGGCGCGTTATCATTGTCATCTAGAAGCTGCACTTTAATGACACTCTTGACATGAAATCCCTCCAAGTTCCAGGCCACCACAGCAACTTCATAGAACTGCTGCTGCTCATAGTCCAAAGGCTGTGTGGTCTCCAGCAGATACTCATTGCTGTATGGTTTGTAGGGTGACAACCTAAATGGCCCTTCACCATCCAGGTAGCAGTTAACCTTGTACTTTCCTTCGGGATCTCTTATGGTAAAGAATGCGATCGGGGTGTTGACAGGTTCCAGTTCCTTCAGATAAACAACACCATCTCTCTCATTGGCTATGTAACGTGGAACAATTTCAGGCGGCCTGAATACAAGTTTGATAATGGACACCATAGCGGTGATCACAGCCGGGATGCAGCCTGGTCCATTTGCAAGGATGGTGAGCTTGTGTGTTTGGAGAACGTTACCTCCGATTTTCTTGAAGAGTGTAATGACACCAGTAGTTTCATCCAGGTGGAACAGATCTTTGGATGCTTGTGGGACTTTCTGGCTGTAAGTGTAGGTGATCAGTGCATTGGTTCCCAAGTCTCTGTCCACAGCTCGGACAGCTGTGACTGGTGTGCCCACGGTTGCATTCCCATACACAGTCACATTTATTTGGGAGTCTACAAAAAGAGGACAGTTGTCATTTATGTCACTTATGCCGATGGTCAGGGTGGCACTGCCCGACAGTGGAGGTGAGCCCCCATCCTCTGCTATGATGATGCTGATGTACTGGTCTTGTGTTTCCCTGTCCAGTGCTCCCATGACAATCAGGTAGGGGGTGCGCTCCCCATTCTCATTCTCCTCCACGTCCAGGGTGAACATGCCCTGGTAGTCCAGCAAGCGGTAGGTCTGCACCCCATTCGTGCCTACGTCAGGGTCCACAGCCGGGTGCTCTATGGCCATCCTGGTGTTCACAGGTGCGTTTTCGGGGACCCAGACTGAAATCTGGGAAACAGGGAACTGCGGAGCATTGTCGTTGATGTCCCTGATGGCGATCTTCACCTTCACAAACCTAAAATATTCCTGAGGCAGGACCAGGACATCCAGAAGCAAAAGGCAAGAGTCCGAGGAAGGAGAGGAGGAGATAGCAACGCTGCTGCTCCAGGCAGCCCCACCGCTGCCTTCGAGACACAGGGCCTCTCTGTCGATCTCCTGCGCAGAAGTGTGCAGCTCCCCGGAGCGGTTGTCCAGCGTCACATACTGGCCACTCAGCCGCCCAGAAGCCAGGCTGAAGGAGAGCGGGGGCTTCCCGTCGGCGCCGGGACGCTCTGGGGACTGCGCCTGCTGGTTCTGCCGGCCTGAGGCTCGGGGCAGCAGCCGCAGGTCCTCGGCCAGGCTTCCGATCAGCACCCCCGCGGGCAGCCCTTCGTTCAGGCTGTACAGTAGCTCGGTGGCCCGGCTGTAGCTGGCGAGGCAGTGGAAAGGTCCCACGAAGAGGACGAAGAGAAACACATGCTGCAGCAGAGGGAGGGAGAGGGTTCGTTACAAGTGAGCGGAAACAGAAGCCAGGCCCTGGTGGGCACCGCCCTCAGCCCTGCTCCCAGGAGCAAAGCCTCGGCTCAGGGCGCTGCTGGAAGTCCAGTGTGCGGCAGCCGAGGCTCCAGAACTTTTTGGGTCCGCTCATTTTCTACTCCACCCTTCACCCTCCAAGTTCCCATCACTCCCTATCCCCATTCGGAAGCCAGACCACAAAATCCCCGGAAACGCGCGGGGTGGAGGGGACCCCGCTGGGGACTGCGCCCCTCGGAGGGCTCGCGGGTTGGGAGGGCGGACAGCGACCAGGAGAGGGCCGCTCATTCTCTCCCTGGAAGGATTCAGTCCTTTGAGTCCTGGATACTGAAAGGTTTTTCGTTCCTTTCCCAGAAACCAATGGCAGCAACAATAGCGAGGGCAATAATAATAACGATGATGATGACGACGATGATGGTGATGGAAAGGAAGCGGTACTCCCCACCTGCTACCCCTTCCCTCAGCGCATTAGGGCAGGAAAGTGATCTTCATTTGTACGCACATAAAATCAAATCTAAACCTCCCACCCAGCCCTCACCTCACCGATCACACTCCCTTGGGTGGAAGTGAATTAAACGCAGAAAACGATTATGCAAAACCAATTTGTCAACTGCGGTAGACGGTGTGTCAGAGCCAGATGCCGGTGACAGGAAAACCATCACTTAGCCGATACCCGAGGCAGCCGGGGCGCCCGCGCCTCCCTCCACCTAGCCTCGCTCTGCTTCGGAAACTTCCACTCAACCCCCGCGGGCCCGGGGTCCCTCGCTAACGTGTGGACGCGTGTCCCCTATGATCCCCCTCGCCCGGTCTCCCCGTGAAGTTCGGATGAAGGCGAAAGGCTCGGACAGGAGCCGCAGTGGGTGCTGCTCTGAGAACGGCGCCGTCCCGGCCTCGACCGGGGTTCTTACCGGCAGGTGCCTGCGGCGGGCGCTGCTCCCGGGACGGCGTGGACGCCCCATTTCCGGGCGCGGGTGCCAGGTCTCCGGGCGCCCGCTCCCCGCCCGGGCCCGCGAGCCGCGCGCCTCAGCCGGGCCGCGCATCCCCGGGTGGCCGAGCTCAGCGCTCCGGAGCGCTGCCCGCGGAAGCTCCCTCTGTGCGTATGCAAATCGCCGCCGCGGCTCAGCCAATCGCGGAGGCCAGACGGCGCCCGGAACCGAGGGGCGGGGCTGGCGGGTGGTAGCGGTCAGAGCAGCCTGGGGGGCGGCAGGTCCGGACACCTCCAGCGGTGGGACTTGCGGCTGCAGACTGCGACTAGGGGCCCGACTCGGGCCAGACTGCGCCTGCCAGCCTCGCCCCGCGGTGCCCAGGCAGATCCCGAGTCCACAGGTTGCTAGCAGGGGAGAAGAGAGAGAATTATAATAAATAACTTAGTCTGCATTATGCGTGTGAGACAGACAGACAAAGAGAGAAAGACAGAGAGAGAGAGAGAGAGAGAGAGAGAGAGAGAGAGAGAGAAGAGAGAAGAGAGAGAGACTAAGAGAGGCTGGCTCTGTCCAGCAATGCCAGGTGAGGTCTCCTAAAACCTTGCTTTGCCGCCAGCCAATTCTTCCAGACACTGGATCCCGCAGCTTTTGCGCACAGGAAATAAATAAATAAATAATATAAAAGCACTTTTTTTCTGAGAAGTCTCTCAACTTCTTTGTAAGGAGAACTGAGCCTGGAGAGCAAGCGCAGGGTTTCCACAGCGTCAGTTCGGCACCTTCCTTGGTGCTGGCGCCTCTGCTCCTTTCCTACTGCGAGGCACAAATGTACCTGGGTGTCCCTGCCTTTTGATCCTAGTTAAGAGGACCCAGGTCTTCTGAATGAAGGAAACAATGCGCAGTACCCTCGGCAGATCTGCGTGCAAGCTACATGTCTCTCTCATGGGAATATTTAAGGAAGCGGGACACTCACTGTAGCTTAGGTTAAAAATGGTCACTTTTCCAATTGTTACTCTACACCACTTCCCTCTGAATGCCTGCTGGGAAAGTGACCCTTTAGAAAGAAATCTTGGAAGAAAGAGATATAAAAATGCTTGGGTATCTTTTATTTATTTACTTATTTATTTATTTTTAGCTCCAATCCTAAACAGCCATGTGACCTGGAATCCCCTAACCCCCCGGGGTTGCTTGCTAATGTATAAAATCATAGCTGGTGGGATACCCTAGAGCATTTTTTATCAGCAGGATGCCATGCATCATGTAGGTAATGAAAAAAATCACTCAGCTTTTCTCAGAACAGCAATTCTCTTTGTCACTAGGCTTCTACGTACGCTCTTCACTGCCCTAAACATGGAACTGTGCCTACTGAATGACCAGAGACTGAGCCTAGAGTAGAAGATCTTTCTCTTGTTTTGGGAAAAGTACCAGTGCTATGTGCTTTTCACAAAGAATGCTTTTATATTATACCATGTGATAACTGGAACATAAATTGTTTTGATGAGGTAATTGTTTTGCTCCTGGCTTTTCTACCTTCTCCACACTTCCTCTAACCTGGTAGAGAAAGAGTCTTGCATCACATCAGAATACCCAGTGATAACTTGATGTTGAGCAAGTTCTGGTATGCATGAAGTTGACAGCAAAACACTACAATACAAACTTGCTGTACAATATGATTCTGACTCATAAAATACACTCTTTTGAGCTTGCAAATGAGATGTTGAAAATACAATAACTCACTCACATACGTGGCACACATATCTGTGTTTAGGGCCATTACACAGGCAGTGAATGAACCACGGTGAGGAAGGCATGATTTTTCCTTCTTCTTCTTCATTCTTCAGCTGCCTGTTCTGCCTACAGCTGAACTTTTACCATTATCGGTAAATATTTACATTTAGCTCTGTAGTTGAAACATATCTGACTCCAAAAGTCAGTAGTAAGCTGCTTCTGAAGTGTGTTTAGTTTACGTCTTCAGGCAGTACCATAGCTTGTAGAGATTAGGGGCACACGGCCAGAATTAGGCAGTTGATAAACAGTTAGAGGCCCCCAAATCTCAAGTAATTATGCACCTCACAAGATAGGAAATACACTGGGCTGAATACTGAGTGGTGGTCTGAGTGCTTGTGGTCACCTAAATCACACAGTTCTTTTGTGTGTGCATGAAAAGTTAGGAAACATTTTTTATTTATAAGAATGTCACACTGGAACTATTTATGAAGATAGAAGACAGTCTGACTGGGGTAACATTCTTCCTTTGCAATTAAATTCTCAACTGTCTGTCATTTTCCTGGAAGATTAAACTCTCCTTTTCCACTTTGCAGTGGATGTTTTTAGTATGGATAAATATTTTGAAAGTGTCTCTCCCACCCTACCACAGAAGAATCTTATTTTCTGATCATATGAACTAGCTGTTCCCTGGAGAAAGTGTGTCTACTACTTATCCCGTTTGTTGAGTTGAAAAGAAATCTAGCTATTCAATATAATTCTTTTAGATTGTTTCTAAAAAGTATAAACTTGTGAGCTATAGCAAAAGCTATTCATGCACACTGAAATACAGACATTGAAATAATATGGAAATAATGCTTGGAATGACAATAACCACCTTTGTTTTGGGTTATTATCCTGCTTGCAAAGACCCTGAATGGAAGTTTGTCATCATGACTGGTAAATCTTGGCACAATGCTAGGTAGTCTTACATCCCACATGTCAAACTGTTAGCTGAATTACTTGTTATTTTCCTCTTTGAAGATCTGAGCAAAGGTTTCATGAAGCTTTATGCTTCTTAATTGGACTTAAATAATTGTAAAAGGACCACGATTCTTTTTATCTATAATATTCCTGGCATTGTGAAAGCTTCCCCAAATTCCTGTTTTTTATGATGCCAACCCTGTGACCTGCCATCTGGTGTCCTGTACTTCTTTCTGAAGATGACTTAGCTTGAATACTAGTGGTTCCTTGAAAATAATACTTGGAAACTTCTCAGATGTCTCATTTGCCCTGGGTCTGCTTTGCAGGTGTTTTGTAAAAATGAATGAGGAGGAATAGTTAGATTATATGTCTCGGAACCTTTTTTTTTTTTTTTTTTTTTTTTGCTGTAGACAAGGAAACTATGATACAATGGCTGGTATTCTGAACTGAATTAGGAAATTTGTGTTCCATTCTATAGGTTGTTGTTAAATTTTTGTGTGATGGTTAAGCAAGTCACTCTTCCTGTTTCAATTTCCTACAAAAAATTTCCCAACATATTAAATGCACAATTCTACATGAAATGGATTATTTCATATCTGTCCTTATTAGATATTCTGTAATTATACATAGGTAAATTTGATGATTATTTATTAGATTGTATCACTAAGAGTTAATAATGTTTATCACTTACTGCAAGTATTCAGTTTTATTCTTTTTATTTTTTTTCCCTGTGGTACAGGGATCAAATATGGGCCCTTACAAGCATTCTCTGTTTGATTGCATGATAAAAATGCTGGCATGATGATATGTGTCTGTCAAGATATCACATTTAAAATTTGCATGTTAAGTAAACATACATTCAGTGATAAAATACACAAATTTATATATTTTACAAGCAGTTTTAACATATATTTTCATTTTACCATTTAAAATATTTTAATAATTGTGTGTTACTGACAAAGTTCTATAAGTTAATTTAGACATAAATTAAAAACTATTGTGAACTATAACGCAATAATGTGTTCTGTGCACGAGACTGGAATGTTGATTACACACCAGAGCGACCTGTGAGCACTATGGGCTGTAATGAGTTAACCCCGCCTCTGGCTTATTTTGAGAAGTAAGTCTGGCCAAAGCCTATGTGCCCAGGTCAAAGTAACTCACACCCAAACTCCATTCTCACAGGTAAAACCTCATGACTAGCAGGATCATTTTCTAATTATAGCCATATATTTTGTCTATTCTGTACCTGATTTGAGAGCACTTTGTCTCGTTCTTCATGAGTCTTGCTTATAGTACTTTCCATAGAAACCGCACGACCACAGCCTTCTCTCATAGTTCTGCTGCTCCACGCAGCTCACTGTTACCCCAGTCAGTGCCTGGGTCTGGCCAGCACATTTGTTGGTTAACTCACCATTGGCTGTCCTGCTTCCTGCTTTCTCTCTTAGTTTTGTTTTTTAGATATTTCATTTTTCTCCCCATGCTTGTGTTGTATACTGCTCAGGGTACTGGAACTTAACTCCAGGATTCTCCAATAATTCTGTTTAATGCAGATGCAAGCAAATATAAATTTAGAACATTACTTTATTTTAAAGATGTTTCATTTGTTTGTTGTAATAATAGAATTATGAAATCAGAGTCCCTTTTAGATGTATAATGCTATATATAAATATATTATATTCTGTAATGTATGTCATGTAATGTATAACTAATACAATAAATATAGTGAAATATATGTATGATATAAACAAAGTTAAAATATACATACATAATTCTTTTTTGGCTATCAAGATTAAAGAATGACCATGTTTCAATAACTAATACAATGTTTGAGAAATGAAAAAAATAACTCTTTATGGAGTGTCTGTTATATTCCAAACATTCTGTTGATGCTTTGTATATTATTTAGTTAATCCTTACAATGATCTTATGGTTTGGTGTTATTCACCAATTTATTTTATTATTATTATTATTACTATTATTATTTTATTATTATTGTTATGTTGCAGTACCAGTGATCAAACTCGAGACTTTCTGCTGTGAGGCAGGTGCAGTGCCACTGAGTGAAATCCCAGCCACATTCTCCCAATGTACTAGCTATGCATTAAGTGCTTGTCCATCATCTATGGTTAGATCTGTGGCAAAGTACATGCTGATCATTCTACCATGGTACAGGTGTTTCACTTGAATGAGTGGACCTAATGTCTATGCAAAATTAAATGTATTTCCATTCAGTAAACATTTATCATTTAATCATTTAACTACAGCAACATTTCCAGGAACATAGATTTGTGATATGATGACTTCTTTGAGTTGAAAAGTTCTTTGGCCCATGCTATCTCTAAATGCATACAAAGTAACACAACTTCTCTGTGTTTTGCTGGCTTAATTCTCCCAATTGTTTGATTTCAAATGTATCATGTGGATGTATTTGTATATATACTTCAATGCACTGGAAAGTTCTCAGTAATTTGAGGTTCACAAAACCATAATTTTGCATATTAGTGAACAGTAAAAGAAACAATGCATCATTCATTCAAATTATCTTTTAAAAATATACTACTCAATTTTAAGTTTAGGCTTTATATTAGAATATTTGATATTAGGAGATAAATTAGGAAAACTAGCATTTTCCCAACTGTCTATTGCAAAGATAAAAACTTTGATCTTTAGCATTACTTTAATCATTTAGTCTTTTGGTATTTTATAAGTTATTCATATTAAAATATTTTAAGTGAATTACTCATTTGAGAAAAATACTTTTTTTGTTTGTTTGTTTGTTTTTTTAGACAGGTTCTCACTTTGTAGTTCAGGCTGGCCCTGAGCTCAGCCTCCAACTCACGTCACAGCAATCCTCCTGCCTCTGCCTTCCAAGTGCTGGGATTACAAGCATGAGCCACCACGCCCGGCACTGTGGTATATGGTACTGATTGCTGCTGGGCGTGAGTCTTCACACCAAGTATTGTATGTAGTTACTGGGGGATCGAACCTGGACCCTTGTGCTTGCAAGACAAGTGCTGGACCACCGAGATAAATCCCAGCCCTGAGAAAATACTTTTTAAGCGTAAAGGGAAAACTTAAACATACTTATTTCATTAACCCTATGTAATTAAGAACATTTTTAAAGCAAAACATTTACTGGTATATTTTATATATATATGTATATATATAATGATAACACTCATCATAGGGAATTTGTAATTTTGCATGATAGATCTTACTTTCTCTCTTTTTCCAGCCCACACTTTGTCTTCTCTTCCCCTCCATATATATAAAAGCTCTGTTTTCATTTTTTCTTGTTTTTCTCTTTTTCCCCATTTCCTTTCCCCCTCCTTCTTTCCTTGCTCTTCTTATTTAAACATTTTCTCCCCATTTCCTGATATCTATTTTATATTTTAGCCCTTATTTCCACTTGTGGTTTCTCATACCAGAGAAATAATGTGGTATTAAAATGTGTATGTCTGATTGATGTCCTTTAAGTGCGTCATCTCAAGGTGTATCCATTTAGCCAGAAATGTTTCAGGCTCATTCTGCCTTATGATAGAGCAGTACTCCATTATATTAAAAACCCACATGTTCTTTATCCATTTGTCAGTTGTTAGGTATTTTAGCTGTTTCGAAGAATTAACTATTACAATCTGTGCTACTGTGAACATGGGTGTGCATATATTGCTCTAGTATGATGAACTTAATTCTTTTAAGAAGAAACCAAGAAGGAGAATATCTGAGTTGAGCAGATACTCAACTTTTCATGTCTTGGTGATTTCCACACTGATTTCAGTACTTGCTTGGATCGATACTCCTACCAAGAGTGGAGAGGTGTTCATTTTCCAGGTCTTCCAGCATTCATTATTGGTTGATTTTTTTTTTTTTTTTTTAATGATAGCCATTCTTTCTGGAATGAGATGGAATTACACTGTTGTTTTAATTTACATCTCTCCAATGATTGATGATGTTGAAATTTTATTTTTATATTGATTTTCCATTTATACTTCATCTGAGTAACATCTATAATTTCAGATGCCCATTTTTGGACAGGGCATTTAAATTTGGAGATCTGATTTTTTACATTTCTTCATATTCTAAATAGTGGTCCTTTGTCTGAAGAACAGCTGTCAAAATTTTTTCCACACTGTAGCTTATCTCTTTCCTCTGTTGGTCTTTTCTTTTGCTGTGCAAAAAGTTTTAATAATGTGAGATCCCTGTTGTTTATTTTTTGTGATAGTTCTGGGGCAATTGGAGTTTGGCTCATAACGTTTTAGACTACACTAATGTCTTTTAGAGTTCTACCTATCATATTTTTGACCATATTCAGTGTTTCTGTTCTAATATTTAGATCTTTGACCTGTTAATTTTAATTTAATGAACAATGTGGGTCTAGTTTAAATTTTCAGCAAGTTTAAGCCAGTTTTTCCAGCACCATTTGTTGAAGAAGGTATTTTTACAGGAAAGATATTTGTTTCCTTTGTCAAAGATAAAGTGTCTAAGTATGTCTTGAGTTGTTTCTGCATCTTCTAATCTGTTCCTCACGCTTTTTTGTATTTTTTCAACATGCTTTTTTTTTTTTTTTTAACAATAGTTTTACTGTAGAATTTCAAGTCCAGGAGTGTGATATCCCCATCTTGCCTTTGCTGCCAGAATGTCTTAGCTATTTCCAGTTTCTTCTGGTTTGAAATGAATCTTAAAATCATTTTATCTAATTTTGTGAGATATGTTATTGGGATTTTAATTACGATTGCATCAATTCAGTACAAAAATTTTGGAAATATAACAATTTTCACTATATTGGTTTTTCTACCCAAGAACAAGGTTTATTTTCCATTTCTTTGACATCCTCTTCTATCTTCTTCAGAGTACTGTGGTTTTCCATGTAAAGGTCTTTTATTTCCTTGTTCAATCGCTTGCTAGGTATTTCAGTTTTTTTGATGCTGCTGTGAAAGGTGCTGTAATTTCTCCCTCAGTTTGTTCTTTTTGTCTGTTTGTATGCATCAGTTTTATTCACAGTTGTCAGCATATGGAGGAATGCTATTGATTTTAGAGTTTTGATGTTGTATCTGACTATGCTACTGAATTCGGTTATTATATCTAGAAGCCTTTTGGTGGAATTTTGGGCTCTTCTATGTAAAACATCATATCATTTGTAAATAATCTAATCTAATCCTTTCTTTTCTTATCTTATCCTTATTCCCTTTATTTCTTTCTCTTGTTTAATTCTGTGGAAGCAAGCATGACCCTGTTACCAAAACCACATACCATCCCAGGGATGCAGGGATGGTTCAACACATGCAAATCAAAACATGTAATACAGCACATCAGCAGAGTAAAGACAAAAAACATGTCATCACCTCAATAGATGAGGAAAAAGCATTTGACACGGTCTAGTTCATGATAAAACCTCCATAGAAAATTGAAATAAATGATCTTTACCTCAATCTGATAGAAGCCATCCATGACAAATCAACAATGAACATCATACTAAGGGGAAAATACTGAAAACTCTACCAAAAATCAGGAACAAGAAAGAGTGTCCACTATTTTTAAAAGGAAAGAGGGTGTAGGGGTAAATAATGAGAGGGAAAAGAATGTGAAAGTAATAAAGAAAAAAGAAAACAAAGATTATGTATATAGGGGTGGGGCAGGGTGGGTAGGGAAAGAGAAAAATGAGAATCAAGTCATGTCATATTCTGCTACAAACTCAATGTTGAATGGGATAATGATATATATTCTTAATGTACCAAGAGATTTAAATTAAAAAAATTCTTGTCTATATCTTTAAAAGGAAAGAGGGTGCATGGGTAAATAATGAGGGGAAAAAGAATGTAAGAGTATAATAATAATAAAAAAGGAAATGAATCTTATGTATATGGGGGTGGAGGGTTGCAAGGCAAGAGGGGGAAGGAGATAAATGAAAATCAAGTCATGGCATATTTTAGTACAAACTCTCAATGTTGAATGCAATGGTGATGTGTATTCATAATGAACCAATAAAGATTTGAATTTTAAAAAAGAATAAAAAAGGATAAATAACGAAGGGAAAACTAATGTGGTAATAATAAAGAAAAAAAAAACAAAGATTGTATATGTAGGGGGTGGGGAGATGCAGGGCAGGGGGGAAAGGGAGAAAATGAGAATTAAGTCATGTCATATTCTGGTACAAACTCTTAAGGTTGAATGGAATTATGTGTATTCATAATGTACCAATAAAGATAATTTAAATAAATAAATAATAAAGTTTAAAGAAAAGAATGTCCACTATCACAAATCTTACTCAATATAGTTCCAGAAACAAAACTGAGAAATTGTGAAACTTGGGGAATCAACATATTGGTTCTCTTGCTAAAAAGCTGGGTGGCTAGCTTAGTAAAAAAGTCTATGTTTTCATTTTTCATATAAGATGAAAATAAGCTAAATTAATGCCAGACATATTTGCATTCTCAGATACATAGTGTTGTATTATGCAATTCATCAGTGTGACTTTTATAAACATTAACTTGCTCTAATTAGTATCTCCTTTAAATTTTAGAAAACTTTGCATTTATAGATTAGACTTTCACATTTCTCTTCTTTCTATATATATTCCAAGAAGAGCTTCAATAATGTTGAATGGTCCTTTTATTTTCAGGATTCAATTAACATCACTTTAATGGGGATAAGTATAGCTGGGTGAAGTCACTGGAAATTCCCAGGTTTAATTTTAGCTAACATTTTCAACTTTCCTTATCCTCAAAATAAATTCTCAAAGTCATTTTCATCTCATTTGAATTTCACATTCTTCCTTCTCACTTCTGGTAAAGGTGATAATGAGCAGTGAGCTGATCAAAAGAGCAGTAGTAGGATGGAGGAGGAGAAGAAATGAAGGGCATGGAAATTCCACACAGTGGATCAGCAGTTGCCGATAATGAACAAGTAACTGAATGCAGTTTGTTGATGATGTATAGATGTGCCTTGCTCCCTAGAGTCAATCCCTTGGAGATTTGAAAGAAGGGAGAAATATAGGCTGTGCACAGAATAAAGCAGTAGTAAAACCTATAAATTAGCATGGAAATCAGGTCAGGGCCAAAACAAATCTGTGAAGGAGAGAAAGCATTTTTTTTTTTTTTTTTTGCAGGGCAATGATTCTGGTTTTTTTCATCTGTCTCATGTTCATTTTCAAGAACTGAAGTATTACATGTAGGAAAACGTAATGAGAATTTATGCTCAGGTAATATTTTTACACAAATCACCAGTCCTTTTGCCTGATTTCATAAAATCATTTGTATTTTATTATGTAAATCTAGGCAGAGTTATTAAAAAAACACGTGACTGTTCTGATAGAGGTGTTGGTAGTACATGCAAGCAATGGACAAGTAGTGGAGGATCAGTACAAGCTTTATCAATGGGGTAAGTAATCAAAATGTGATGATTGTGTTACTACGATCACTATCTGTTTCTTTCTGGAAATCTTTGTGGGAAGAGATTAGAAGTTGCTGAACTCAGTTTGATTTACTGTTAACAGCTACCAATTACTTAGAATCTTCTTGCCAAGCACTTGGGGACCCTTTTCAAGGTCTCTGAAAGTTAATGGTGACTCTGCTTGACAGATGAGGCACCCAAGAGTTTCAGAGATGAAATAGATTGTTGAGATTGCACAGCTAGGAGATGTTGAAGTGAGGACTGAAGAAGAGAAATTTGCTAACATTTATTATGGTAGGGAGTCTTTTTGAACTTAGCAGAGTGATTCTAAAATATTTGTTGAGGTGGGCACATATGCTCAATATCAACATGTGCTTGTTATAAATACTGCATCCATTCTGATAAAAAGTAATTCCTAAAAATGTCAAACTTCTGGCAAAATGAATAATTATAGATTTCAATAAAATATGTACAGTATATTCATAAAAGAATGAACATGTTCTTCTTCCCCAAGTAAGATTATGAAGAAAATTATGTGGGTCAAGCACAGAGGCGGTGGGAAGGCTCTGGGAGGCACACTGATATGTCAGGGCAGCCTGGAAAGTAGGGGAGCTGGGATGCAGGTCAGTGCCAGAGCCCCTGTGCCCAGGCATAGGACTCGATCCCTCATGACACACATACATGTAAGCATGCATACACACACTAGATCACAAAGGGCAAGAAAATGATGTGGATTTTGTATTTTTATTAACTATTTAGGATTGCATGTTAAAATGTTTTGTACTTGGTGAAAATAATATGTTTTGTAAAAACAGAACTACATATTCCAAAACCCTATCAATTTTTCATTTTAAATAAGCTTTACAACTGGAAAGTTGATAACAGCTGTATTTAACAATAAAAATAATTATTTCTTGTGGATTTTTCTTGTTATGAATAACTGAATTTTTCATAGTTAAATTGAAATAGAATTTATTGCTACTGAAAAATTTTATTATTAACTTTATTTTAAACATTCATAGGTTCTTTCAGGATTTAGGATAAGTCCAGTGAATATAAATAAAATGAATGTTGCTAGACAGCATTTGTTGCTATGCAATCGAATACATGTAGACAAAGGAGAAAAGAAAGTGGAAAAGAAAAACGACATTGAGGAGTTTATGTGGAAAGCAATATTTTCATGGTACTTTTTATTAAATGAAAATAATTAAAAATTCTTTGAATGTACCAAAAGTATATTCTCTTTAAGAGCAATTTTCCTTATTCTAAAAATGGATTTTCACACTAAGCATTCTTTAAAAAAATGAAGGTGCAATTACTAGCATTTGCATATTCTAATATCTCTTAAGGTGAGGGGAACCTAAATCAATTAATCTTTTCAGAGCTTAAACTAATGGTTGCAAAAAGCATTTTACACACAATATGCAGCAATTGTAAGAATTGGAAGCCTCAGGTATCAGTGCTAGCTGTGAGCAAGAATATTTTATCACTCCTGTGGGATTTCTGGATCAAGACTGACTCTAAGTGCTGTTTCTGTAGTATTCACAGATCCTTCCAATCTTCAGCAAACCTTAATACCACAGAGTCGAAGCAGCAGTGATCCTGTTTTGTTTCTTTGCAGAAAGAACAGCCTTTTCACTTACTACTAATCCCTCATTACCAAATAGTAGGTACCTTCAGTTGTATATTTTTCCCTCTGCTTGGCTTTGGAAAATGAATCACATCTTCTTTAGGAGAATTAGATACTGAAAATCCACAGTAACAACCTTGCAGGTGCCTTACTTTGGACTTACTTTGTTCTTGTTGCTATTGCTTTCATCATACTCTACTTTCCTTGACTGCTGGGACAACACTTTTTATTCTCCCTATTTTGTCTGATTGGAGTTTTTGTTCCTCTTTTTACCTTTTAGTTATAGGTGCTTCCCAAAGTCTCTCTTATTTCCTTTCCTGTCCACTCATTGGAGTATCCTTTCATGTGGGAGATGGGGGAAGGGAATATAACTAGAACATTTGCATGAAGATCTAGTCTTCTGTGATTTGACAGCACATGGGAACATAATTAATAATTAGGTGGAAATGAAGCTTAGAGAAGAAACAGCTTGGGTCTGATCTATGCTACTCTGGGTAGCCAAGACCCCAGACTTGAGCTCATCATGCCTTTTATTTCACACATTCCAGAAGACCTGCAAGGCAAGGCAGTCACAAGGCAATAGTCCTGGAGAAGTTATGCAGATGAAAATCCCAAAGCACAGGGCAAACACCAGGAAAAGGTGCTGGAGGAGTTATGGAGATTCTGGTGTAGTTCTGCCCTGAAGCATCTCAGCAGGTGGGACCACTGGAGTCCCTGTTGCTACCAGAGGTGAAGGTGAGAGTTAACTCCTCAAGTCTTTCTGCAGGCAGGAAAACTTGGCCCAGTCATAATCTCAATTGGTGCAGTTATTTATCCCAAAAAAGGTTGTTCACAACACTTTCATGATTCTAGATTTTACTGTCATTAGGAGAAATCATTTTCCCAGGTGATAAAGTTCTCCCTCATAGTGCTTGCTTCCTCCTCTACAAAATAATCTGTTCTAAGCGAAACAGTATGTGTGACTAAGCTTGCTGCAGAAAACAGAAATGTCCATGGTTGCAAATACATTAGCTACTGAATGGTAATTCAATATATTTATTTCTACATGGAAATGATTACAAACTAGTAACTATTAGTGCCATCTTTTGGTGGAAGGCAGAAGTGAAATTAATAGTTTTATTCTTACCATATCAATAAGCAGGTGATTGATTGTTCTTGGAATACAGCAGATGTAGATGTTTGAAGAAAGCACATAGTAGAAGAGGGCACTGCTGTCTGTGGGAAATCGGCTGCTTGCCTCACAAGAAGCCTTGGAGGGTGGTATTACAGTGGGGAGAAATTTACAACTATCCAGCATTGAGTGTTCATGAACCTGTGTGTGTGTGTGTGTGTGTGTGTGTGTGTGTGTATAAACTCTCACAATAGTCCTATCAGATGTGTAAAATTATTTACAAGCTAAATGGATAGAACATAACTATGTATCTTATCCAAGATCATATAGCCATTACTTAAATCTTCCCAATAATTAATTTTGGCACTGTCTTTCTCACTATCCTAGTTTCTTACAGGAGAGCTATCTAATTTGAGGAAGCAAGGATAATAGAACCAGTGCTTTCAAATGTCAATTAATAACTCATATTTCCCTAACCTAGCTATATTCTTTGATTTTCCAGGGCACTTTGTTAACATCATTTTCCCACTATATTGATAATGCCTCTTTTCACTCTGAAAATACTGTATTTTAGATAACAAGACACATGGTCAACCCTAGTTAACCATATTTACAAAAGTGGTATAGAAAATCATTGTGAAATGGAAATATAGCCCTTCTAATCCCTGTCTAAAGACATCCACATTCATGTGGCACAGTTGCTGTATTGTTTTGTTCTTCTGAATATAGATAGAAATGGGAAACAAAAGGGGAACAAAGGGGATCAGATTGTAAAATGAATGAAATGCTTATTCACAACAGGCTGAGGCTGAAACAGTCCAGTCAATGGAAATGAAGCACTTAGAGTCATTTGGCTTTGTTTCCCTCTGCAGTTCCACTCTGTGCTTACTCTGGTTGTTGATTTGGTGTTTCAAAACTGAGTCAATAAGACTGCTCTCAGATAGAGAAATGCAAGTTCTGGGGTCAGTTCCCGTTCACTGCCAAGTACTTACATGTTTTAATTCTGATAGTGTATCAAATTAGGGGACATGGAGTTTTTTCATACTTTTAAGTCAGGAGAGGACATTTTAGTCTTGACTGTGTATATGGACAAAGAGAAAGAATCTTGTACATGAGACTGCCTCATCATCCTAAATATCTGACTTCAATTCACTACTCTGCAAGTTACTACTGAGGGTAACTTGAATATTACTTAAAATTTTGTAGATGAAGTTGTTTTTTGTTTGTTTTCATTTAATCCAAATAGTTGAAAATTTTCAGCACTTAGTATTAGCCTATCCTTTTCCTAAGAATATTGCAAATAGTATAAATAATTTTCAGAACAACCATATGAACTAAGTGTTATTACTTTCAGTATTTTAATATGAACTATAAAGAAGCTACGGAACTTGTACCAAATTAAAGTAAAAGAGGGAAGAGTCTGAGACAGGCTATGAGCAGGTTACTTCACAACTCTCATTCACCAATTCACCTGTACTTTGTTCTGTAAAACAATATTATTAACTCTGCCCAACTTCTGGACTAGTGGTGCTGTATATTTAAATAAGAAACTGGATTTAAAGTGTTTATCATAGTTTTTGACATTGCATAATATTCTTGAAATTCTAGCTGTGATATTAATTCTATTTTACCCTCCTATTTCCCATTCATTTTCATTCAAATTTGACTATGGTTTATTTATTTATTTATTTATGGCATTATAGCTATTTATGAACCTTTACTAGAATATTGTTCTTCAATTAAAATTTGTATATTATCTCCTTAGCTTTTCTGAAAGCACAGTTTTTCTCCATATTCCAGAACAGACATATGGTGCAATTTTTCCATTCCTTTTCTATTCTTCTATAGCGTAGCATAGGTTTTATTCACATATAAATGCCACATTTTACTTGTATTAGTCTTTTATACAAATAACTTTTCTACAAAGCTTTCTGTTTCCACATCTTTGTATTCATGATTATTGTCTTTCTAGTTTCTGGGGCAGTGTTCTTTACATGTAAGTTAAAGAAAGAAAGGTTTATTTTGGCTCACAGTCTGTAGAGATTCCACTCCTTCACTGACCAGCACAAAGGAAGGTTGGCATGGCAGAGGAGCACGGGAAGGGGGTGTGGCGAGGGGGCGTGACAGAGGGGCGTGGCAGAGGAAGTTTGCTTGTACCTTGACAGGCAGGAAGCATAAAGTCAACCAAGAATGAGGGAGGGGCACAGACCGTTCCAGGGTACAGCCCCAGTGACTCACCTCCTCTGGCCAAGTTTCACTTCTCAGAGTCATTTTGGCTTTAAACTTCACAGAATTAGTTCACTTATGCGTGTCATGCTTGTATTGATTCAAAAATCTCTCAAGAGCCTCATATATGGGAAAATGAGGCTTGTGGGAACATCTAAATATAACCATAACCACTGTGAACTCCAAATTGCCAAACATTCAGTATTTTAAATGAGACTAGATTTCAAGATTTTCTGATATACTTTCAGGAAGTAAATGTCCTTTGAAATTTGCAATATTTCTAGCAGTGTATAAATGTACAGTGATAGCAATAGTTAATAAATGTCAGAATTCAGATATTATGTGTGATATATCCAAATATCACTCATTATTTGTATAGAGAAACAGTGGTTTTGAAATTAATAAAGATTTTTTACCATGATTTCATATCTGGGGAAGCCAAACATTTTCCTTATTGCTCTATAAAGTTTATTAACAAGGGCAGCAGATGCATGTAACTCAGTGGCAGAGTATCTGTCTAGTATGTGAGAGGCCCAGGGCTTAATCCACATACAAAAAAATACATAAAGTTTATGATACAATACAGATACCATTTTAGTCATAGGTTTAGTAAGTCTCTTAAGAATGTGTTCTGTGTTGCATTACATTTTTCCACTTCAATAATAAGTTACAAGTATTGTAAATATAAACTGGGTGGAGATTTCATGTTCAATTAATAATATTTAAATGTCTTGGGACAATTGTCTCTTAAATTTTAACATTTATGACATATTTGATAACAGTTAAGCTTAAATGCCAATTGGATTAGATTAAAAGGCTCCTGGAGAGCTGATTGGCTCATAAAGCACTAAACTTATGAGTAGATTAAAGTATTTATGTCCACAGCTGAATGTCCTATTAACACATTGGGCTCAGTTGAAGGTTGGTCACTAAGGGAATGTCTGTAGAGGTGTATTTTTCCCTGGCTCTCTTATCGCTATGTTCTACTTCCAGCTAAAGTAAAATAAGAAGCACTTCTCTACCAGATGCTATTGCTGTGACTTTCTGCTTTGGAGCCATCAACCATAAACAGAAATCATGAGCCAAATAAACCTTTCCTCTTTTAGTTGTGAGTGTTGAGTACTTTGTACTAGCAATGGGAGAGCTGGTCAGCACAGAAAATAGATATTAGAGAAGTTGCATCATTGCTGTGGTTGTATTTGATGATAAAGTTCAGAAGCCCTTCACATTGATTTTGCAGGGAATGGAGGGAATGGGGGAGAAGGGAAAGGTAAAAAGGAAAGGATGAATAAAGTACACAAGGCTTATCTATATGGTGGAGGGGTGAAAGGAGGGCACAAGGATGGCAAAATTTAAGGATCAAGATACATCATGAACAGGTAAAAATTTTCATTTTCTACCTAAAATGTACCTGAAGGAATAATTTTGAAAGATTTGGAGGTGGAGAATAGAGCCTTAGAATACCCTAAGAGAGCCTAGTAGATATTTGATATCTTGAGTTTTTTGCAGGAGGCTGGTGAAATGTTTGGCTGTAGACAAATGCATAAATGAGGATCAGAGAATCAGGAGGAAAAAGTATAACAGATGTATTTTTTGGTCTCATACAGCTATACATAAAGTTGAGGACAAAGCAAGTGTGGTTGCCAGTGACATCTAGGCTATTAAACAGAAACGAAGGGCTTTGAAAAATGTATGTGTTTTTTTTTTTTTTAATTCAGAAAAGAGCTCCTGCTCCAAAAGGTATATCTAGGGAGATGAATTTGTGGGATTTATTTCTCTACAACAGCCATCCTGGCATTAAAAGCAGTTGCCCTGGCTGATCCTCAAGCTGTTGGGAGACTATGGAATCATCCATGTGGACCTTTCGTTTGAGGCACGTAGAGTGTAAGAACTGTGGATCATGGAGACTTCCACCCACATTTTGGAAGAAGGCCTGAACCAAGGCAAAGTGTCCTTAAGAAATGTTTCTACAAACCTGTAAGAATAAGGTTTTATGTACTGTGAAATTCCCTCCAAATTGAAGAAACTAGGGACATGAAAGATCTCCCAAGGAAAGTCCCAGGCAGCAAGTAGAGTCATCCAAAGAGAGAGACCACATGGGTTTCAGCTGCCAAGGACATAAGGGTGGCAGCACTCACGTCTTCTAGAGCTCGTATATTAACACCATGTGCCCTGGATGCTGCATGCACAGCTGTAGAACTTAATGTTTGCCCTGCAGGATTATGGTCTCATTTTGGTCAGATTCCTTTCTATTTATCCATTCTTCTCATTTGAATTGAGAATATTTATCCTTTATCTTTGTATTTTAATGATATATAGCTTTGAAAAAATTACAGGGGTTGAGTTGGGGATTTAGCTCAGTGGTTTGGTCGTCTGTCTGGCAAGTGCAAGGTCCCCTGTTAGATCCCCAGTACCCCATACCATAATGAACATGGTGGTTCATGCCTGTAATCCCAGCACTCTAGAGGCAGAGGCAGCAAGAGTGCTGTGAGTTTAAGGTTAGCCTTGGCTACAGTGTGAGTTTAGGGCCAGTCTGAACTACAAAAAGAGACTGTCTCAGAAAAAAATAATAATTACAGGAGTTCTCACCTAAGAGTTTATCTTGAGTCCGGAACAGACTTTGACTTGGACCTTTTGGGAAATGCTGGCACTCTTGAGACTTTGGAGAAGGGATTAGTAAGTTTATGGGTATACATAGGATAGGGCAGTGAAACAAATAATTGTTTGTGTATATATTTGAAGATGTTATCCATTTTTCCACATCTGTAGTAAAATATCTAACACCACAACATAAAAGAGCAGAGGTTTAATATGTGTGCCCAGTAACCCACCTTCAACCAGGTCCTTTCCTCCTCATAGCATATTCAGTGATGTCCTTATCAATGCCTCCATGATCCAGTAACTTCTCAAAAGTCCCATCTCTGAGTACGTGAGATTTGTGGTGGCAATTTTAGGTCTAAATATTCTCTCCTCATCCTTAAAGGGCTCAAATTCAACTCATTTTCAAAGACATATTTATCACATCACATAAGTGCCTAACAGGCACAGTACTGATAATATATTCAAGTTCAATGTCTTTTGTGACATTCAAGGTAAGATCTGAGTTGAGAGCCCCTGTGAAAATAAAAAAGAAAATTACATATTTCCAAAAATAGAATAGCACAGAGTAAATATTTTCATCCCATAAAGCAGAGATAATATGCTAGAAAACAGTCAAGAAATAGCAAGGCCAAAATCTGACAGGGAAAACATTAAATCCTGAAGCTCCATGTCAAACTCTCAGGAACAAGTTGGGTTGAGATTTTAACTCCAAGGTCCTTGTCACCTCTGCTCCAGTGACCTTGCTGATTGTAGCCCAATGTGCTCTCTTTTGGACTGATCCCACTTGCTACCTACAGTTATCTTTAACTTTCCGGGATCTCCCCTGTAGCCTTGGCTTCATGCTCACAGATTCACACATGCAATCTCATTGGCTTCTAGAAGGGAAGACTATGACCCTATCACATACTGTTGCCTGGCCTGAAAGGCATTCTTGTAGAACATGGGTGATACCTTATGACCTTATAAATTTCATATTCTATGTTCCTGTAAAACAATACCACATAGATGTTGCCAAGTTGTGCTGTAAGCTTGAGAATCATCAGTCCTCTTGGACTGTGGCTTAGCAGTCTCTGAGTCCCTGAATCACTGAATTCAGGTAGGCAGTCTTGAATGACTAGGGCACACTGGGGCTCTCCTTTCCACTTTTGAGACAGAGTCTCACTATGTAGCTCAGGCTGGTTCTGAACTCAGCAATTCTCCTTCTTTTGCCTCTCAATTGCCGAGATTATAGGTGTGAGCCACTGTGCCAGGCATTGTGGTATGTGGTACTGACTGCTGATGGGCATGAGTCACCATGCCTGGCTTTGTTGTATGTGGTTACAATGACTGAACCCAGGTCTTTGTGCTTGCAAGGTAGGCTCCAGAACCACTGAGCTAAATTCTGACCCTAGAGCTCTCTTCTTAAAAGTAAGGTCTTCCAAAGGCCCTACATTCTTGAACCTTGGAAGGATGGGATCTGGTTAGTTCAGAGATGTCTTCAAACCATTTTTCTCATTATCTTGATCTTGAAAGTACTTGGTTTATTTCTAAAATTATTTTTCTCAGAAATTATATTATTCTTGCCCTAACTTTGCATGAACTACTTTTATGCCGAAACTGCAAACTTCCACAATTTTGCTTTCAATTTTCACTGAACATCTGGCTAACAGCATGCAGAACTACCAATACCACAATCCAAATGTTAGAATTCATTAGAATTTTTCCTGCCAAATTAATTAGTCTACTCACCTTAATCTCAGGTTCCTGCAAATTCACAAAATCTAGGCACATTTTCTACCAGAATATCATTTTCATGTCCTTTAATCCAACTATCAGGGAATTCCAGGTTCACAACTGAAGCATTCAGAGCCTGAACTTTACTGCTCTATTTATACCAGTTTTCTAATCTTTGGAGCTCCATCCAGAATCTCTAATCAGGTGTTTTTTACTGTGATCCAGGCCTTTTCTGGCCTGTAAATCCCAACTTCTACCAGGAACAAGCTCCAGTGTCTCCTGAACCACCTTTTCGGGTATAGCTACAGGAATAGTTACACTTCAGTGTTACTGAAACATTGGTATAGAACTATTTTTATGATGTTGAAATATTATTTAGTTTTTCTATTATTATTCAAGTTTTACCTAGACAAATTATTCAGCCTGTTAGTTTTGGCTTATACTTTTTTTGTGTAATTTCTTACCCTCAACATACATTTTATAAAATATTTTCCGTAACTTTCCAAGACTTAATAGATTTCTCTTAAGACATGAAACTTCAGATTGCTGATTGCCAAATTGAATGTTTTAATTCTTCAATTTTTATTTCTTACCCTATCCACTTGATAACCTTTGGCTTTCTGGCTTTGGACCTTAGCAACTCTTATCTGGCATGGAAGGGACTGAAAAGGGAAAGGAAAAACTTACATATTACCTCACGAGACTGTTGTGAGAATGACATGGGATAGAGTACACGTAGAGCTCAGTACAGAGTTCAGTATAGAACAGAATAATTCTATTACTTGTACCTTTTATTCCCGCTTAATGCTTCCCTTCTTTGTTTTCTTTCCTCTGATTTTAAAATCTCATCTTTTTGATTGCTCTCTTCACTTTTCCATAGGAATATTTATTATTATTTTTAAAGTATTGTTATTTTTTATTATTATCGACACACTTTCTCCTTTTACTAGCCATCATTCATTGATGATTTTCCAAAGTCCATGGTCTGATGTAACACTTACATTGTTTTTTGTATGTTTGCATATAGATTTCTAAAATTTCTGCTTTTCAGAGATTAGTCTTTAGTTCTAACTACTTTTAGAACTTTTCTCCAACAAAGATTATATGAAATTCAATAAGAACAATTGACTGTTACTTTTCTGCAAACAAAACTATTTCTAATAATCTAAATATAGACCAAATATAAATCATAGTCTGCATAAATTTTTCTCAATTCTTTAACCAGTTACCATAAAAAAGTGTTAATAAAATAGTTTTGCCTCAAGACTTGATCTCCTCTGTTATTAACATAGCCCACTAGTTTGCTTTATGGCCTCAATTCATCATTACTGAGCTATTTGTACTCTTAAAAGTGCTTTACTTTACTGCTCATGGCCATCTTTAACCACGCTGTTTTCTCGACCTCTTCTCTGCCTGGTAAATTCTTTTGTGATACAATATTCTTAATAATTAAATGTCCTTCTTTGTTTACTTCTATAAGTTCCCCAGGACTTAGTGGGTTTATTTTGCAAAGATTTTATAAGCACTTTCTTTTAAGTTTTTTGAGACAGGGTCTTGCTTTGTAGTTCGCACCGGTCCTTAACTCAGGCTCCAACTAGCAATCCTCCTGTCTCTGTCTCCTGAGTGCTGGGATTACAGACATGAGCCACCATGCCCAGCACTGTGGTATGTGATACTGATTGGTGGTGGGCGTGAGTCTCCAGGCCCAGCACTGTTGTATGTGGTTACCGGGAACTGAACTAGGAAGCTTATGTTTGCAAGGTAGGCACTGGATCCACTGAGCTAAACCTTTGGCACTTTTAAGTATTTCTTACTTAAAATGTTTTATTAAAATTTTAAAATAAATCTGAATATTATTCACTTTTGTATATACCTTGATCTCTGATTTCCCTTAATACTGAGTCTTTGACAAATAAGTCATTATCTGTCAAATATAATTTTGGTCCTTGAAGTAGACCAAACTAACTCTTAATATGTAACTTCTTATAACACAATTTGTAAGAATAAATCTGACAAACTGTGTACATAAGATCATATATCTGTGACATCATGCCCAGCTGGGTCCTGGACATGAAGTACTACAGGATAAAGTTAATGTTCTATGAGGGAGTTATTTTAGAACAAAAAATCCAGATTTTTATTCACGTGTCTTTTAAAGTTAATAAAAAACATTTCTCCATTGAAATAAGATTTAAGAATTTCAATTTTGAGCCTTTACAACATCATTAACTTCCTAAATTAAGGAAGTATTCTTGCTATTTAAATGTGAAAAGACTAGATTAATGATCATTTTTTAAATTTGTGTTGTACTCCTCTATTGTATAAATCTAAAATTTATTTCAAAACCATAAGCATACTCAGACATAGTCTACAGAATGCATACCCTCTATATGTTCCATTCAAATAATAAAAAAGATCATTTTCCCTAAGTTATATAGATTTTTTTAAAAAAACTTTTTAAAGCAATAGAAATGCTAACAAAATATTAATCTCTAAATTGATATTAATATTAATCTCTAAATTCTAGGAAAGACAGGAGCCCAGATATTGAAATATAGCAATTGCAGGTTGTATTCGCTCCAGAGGCATTTGGCTATCTAACTCAAGCAGCTGTGAAACTGAACAATGTTTTGAGCATCTGGGTGAGGAAAAAAAAAATCAAGAGGATATTCTCAAATATTCAGGAATTTCATTAAACAAAGGATTTTATAACTTTGCTAGGATCCTGGCTTACTACAACTTGCCAATAAAGGTAAAATAGAATTATCAGGATATCACCATTAATAGTCAGTTTAGCCTCTGTCATCTGAGAGGTATAGTGACCTTAACATACAGTGCTAAGTATGTTTCCTGAAACTGAAATGCTTATAGAATTCTAAGTAAAGCTAATAACATCTCCTTCTGCGGGGAAAAAAAAAAAAAAAAAAAAAAAATCTCTCTAGGCCTCAAATTACCCCCTACATTTTAATACAATGTTTAAGTTACATCTCAAAAAACTACACAGGCAGGGCTGGGGAGTTAGCTCAGTGGTTCCGG